>PJEN01011873.1:0-61141 GCA_004024605.1 Pteronura brasiliensis
TAAAGAACTTTTTTGACTTAACACCCCCAAAATGAATAATCCAATTAAAAATGAGCAAAAGACATGAACAGACACTTCTCCAAAGAAGACATACAAACAGCCAACAGACACATGAAAAGGTGCTCAACATGACTCAACATCAGAGAAATACAAATCAAAAGTACAATGAGGTACCCCTCGCACGGTCAGAACGGCTAAAATTAACAATACAAGAAAGAGCAGGTGTTGGCGAGGACTCGGAGAAAGGGGAGCCTCTTACACTGTTGGTGGGAATGCAAGCCGGTGTAGCCACTCTGGAAAACAGTAAGAAGGTTCCTCAAAAAGTTAAAAATAGAATTACCCTGTGACCCAGCATTGCACTACTAGGTACTCAAGTACTAATTCAAAGGGATATGTGCACCCCTGTTTATAGCAGCACCTCTACAACAGCCACACTACAGAAACAGCCCATGTGTCCATCGACTGGTGACTGGACGAGGAAGATGTGGTGTAGACACACAGTGGAATAGCACTCAGCCGTCAAAAAGAAGAAATCTTGCCGTCTGCAACAACAGGGATGGAGCTAGAGAGTGTAACGCTGAGTGAAATGAGTCAGTCAGAGAAAGACAAATACCATACGATTTTACTCCTATCTGGAATTTAAGAAACAAAACAAATGAGCAAAGAAAAAAAAGAGAGAGAAGCAAATCAAGAATCAATTCTTGACTATCCGGAACAGACTGATCACCAGAGGAGAGGTGGGTTGGGGGATGGAGGAAATAAATGTTGGGGATTAAAGAGTACATGTGTCATGATGAAAAAAATAACAAAAAATAATTTTTAAAAAATAAATTTAAGAAATAGAAAGAGTGCCTGGTATGGTACTTGGCACATGTCAGGGGTCCGAGGTCTGTGGACGGCAAGTGGATGGAGCTGACAGCAGGCCCAGCCTACACCAAGCACTCTGCACACTCCCCTACCTCTCTCAAACACTGTGGGATTGGTGTTTGCACAGAAAGTCCATTGTTGGTTAGAGGTTTGTATCTGGATTATAGGCATGGAGCTTGGAATATTTAACTCGCAACAGGAACAGGAAATCGCACAGTCTTTGAGAAGCCGGGAGCTGATCCCCATGAAAGCCACAGAGACCTGGCCAACCTTGAACCTGTTTCCATTCAGCTCTTCCCCAGAGGCTCCCTGGGGACAGGGGGTGGGGTGGAGAAGCAAGTCTACACTATGTTCTAGTAAATGCATATGTCACGTAACATGAGTCATTACAAAAAACAGCACCGTCTTTGGAAACACTGAGAATGAATCGTTACTGCTGGTAGAGTTGTTAGAGATGACTTAGTTCGTGTTATTTAGAAATAGCTTATGCCCACCCACAGTTTGATTCTGACTAGGGCAAGGAGAGGCAACGCGTGGATGAGGGCCTTTCTTTGGCCAAGTACTTGCATTTCAAATGATATTTTCAACCCAATACAACCAAGCAAAATTAGAGTGAAAAAAGAAAAGAAAATTCTGAGACATTGAGTGATAAGTGACGATCACTGAAAACAGACTTCTTATCAGAGGGACACTGGGAAGTTCTCACCACGACGGGTCACCCAACAGTAATGGAATCCCAAACACCGGTTTTAAGGTAATAACAAGATGACTTTCCTCCCTGACATTCCTGACGCAGGGAAGCAGGAAAGCTCACGGCCGGGCATTAGACTGGCAGACGTCGCCTGAGGGAGGGGCAAAGTGTGTCCTAACTCCCATGGGAAAAGCGAACTGTAGAGCAGATCACTCAGGTCTGAGAGGAGAGATTCGAAGAGTGAAATCGTGTGCTCGGGATGGAAGTTAACAAAGCTGCAGCTGGGCGAGCAGATGCCAACTCCCGAGCCATGGCTGTCTGCGAAGTAAGAATTCTGGACTCGTCTGTAGCTCTACGCACCCAGTGGGAAGGAAGAAGAGGGCTGATTAGGGTAGGAACAGCAACAACAAAACTGAAGGCAGTTTCTCCAGGACTGGCTAACAAAGGCCACGGTTGACGGTGGGAGATGCAAGCAATGCCGTGGTTCACGGCCATCAGCATAATCAGAGAGACGGGCAACGGGCAGATCATAGGAAATTGGGCAGCGCGAAGGACGGAACCAATGATGCCCATCGTGGAAGTTCGACCAAGCTCCTTGCAGCCACATTGATCTGCACCCAAGTCCCATAAAGACGTCTTCCTTCAGCTGCACAGCACGTTTCACTCGGCTTGAATAAACACCAACATGGCCAAAGACATCACAGGCAAAGAGCAAGACTAAAACCACAGTTCCAGCTCCAGTGTAAATGGATCCTTCCAGACTAAAAATCCATTTGCTGTAGGAAAATGTTCTTTCCAAACTATTAAACTTTCCATGGTGCCTGGACAACTTTGGAGCTGGATTCAAACAAAGAAGGGAACACAAGTGCCTACTTCATGTCCAGACGTCTTGTCCTCTTACCTCTGGCTTGATTTCTTTATGGTGTTTTGAAAGTGTTATGTTCACTTTGCTATTTTTATCTACTGGGGAAAAGAACTGAAGGGCCAGCAGGAAAAGGGCTGCGGAGGGGGATGGGGGTGGGGCAGGCGCCTGCAATGGAGAGGGGTTTCCCACGGAGCAAATGTCTTTCTGTGTGGATGCGAAACGTCCGTGCCTAACAGTCACTAGGAATCCCATGTATACTTCCAAAGGGCTTCTGGAAACCCAACATTCCAGTGGACAGAAACAAATGTTGAATCCAGCTGTTTGAAATGGCAGGTGCTATCAACGTCCCACTGTGTCACTCCATGTCATGCCACGTCCCACCATGTCTCACTGCGCCGTGGCATTTGGCAGCCACGAGATCCCCAGTGAGCTCTGCCAACTCAGGGTTGAGTAGCAGCAAATCAGGGTCCAGGCTTACAAGAGTTCAAGAATGGACGAGCAAAAATACTCACACTGAGTGTCAGCCAGAGGACTAACACCTCCTATGTAAAGAGCTCTTACAAATAGAAAAGAAAAGCAAACACTCCCATAGGGAAATGGAGGAAAAATAGAGAATAAACATAAGAAACACACGAAAAGGACGCTGAGGCAAAGTGAAAACATCCGCTCTAGTGGTAGCCGGCTGCGTGGACACTGCCACGACCCATTGACAACAGGGACACTGGGGTGCAGAGGGGCTTATGGACGGACCGAGGTTTCTGCGTGGCTTGGGTGAGGCAAGCACGTGGCCCTCTCAGAAAACCATCATTTCACACGCTGTGTCCACACCAGAAACTATTTACTCATTTGCCCAACTAACATTTTGGGCGTCCACTGTCTAGTGCAGGTTTGAACACATCGTGTCCATGCTACACACGGTCCCCTTCGCCCTTCCCGGTCTATACGCCCTTCTGGAAACCACCACTGCTCCAATTTCATCCACACGACCCCCACACGGGCAGCCCAGAGCCTGGCTTCGTCCACACAACACACCGCCTGCCGGATGCGCCTCTCGGTGCGTGCTTGCGGCTCACAGCGTGTATCACGCCACGCTTGTCCACCACACGACGGTGCCGTGGTTCACAGGCCATCCCCTGGGTCGCAAGCATTTGGGTGCTTAGCCATTCATGTCCATTGTGAAGGAGCCACGAACGCTCTTGTCCACGTCTTCTTGTGGGCTCGTTCCCTCATTCCTTGTAGTTACAGCAAGGACCGCGTCGGTTGGGCATCTGGATTTAGTCAGTGGGCCTGGAGACGGTCCCGAGGTGGCTGAGCCACCTGACGTTGGCCCCGTGATGGATGCGTGTCCTCACTGCCCCGGTACCACCGAAAATGATACTTCCGTGTCTTCCGTCTCAGACCCTTCCAGTGGGGGCGCGGGTCTCCCTCCTCGCGGACGGAGTTCACCTGCTTTCACAAGGGCTGCTCTCCACCACGTCCGCCGGCGGTCTGCAGCCTGTTCCGAGGGGCTCCTGTGGACCCTGTGAGTATCTCGCGGGTGCAGAGGACCCCGTCTGGCCTTTTCACGTCCTCAGTGTTGCCCTTGTACAGCTTTTTATTTTAATTAAGCCCTGTTTTGCTCATTTTTGAGTTACTTTTCATGCTTTCTGTGTGCTCCTAAGAAATATTTTCTTCCTGAACGTCAAGAAGATAGCGGCAGAGTTTCTAGACGGCGCTGGTTAAGTGTGACCTGACAACGATGGGCAGACACCGCAGGAGACAGATTAGGACATATTCTTTCCTGTTTTCTCGCTTCTCACTCTCTGGCTGACCAATCCTGAGCGGATATTTGTCTAAAAGATACTGTCAAACTGGGTTGAAAAGCAGGGCATTTAAGAAGACAGAGAGCGGGCACCTGGGGGGCTCAGTGGGTTAAGCCTCTGCCTTTGGCTCAGATCATGATCTCAGGGTCCTGGGATCGAGGCCCGCATCGGGCTCTCTGCTCAGCGGGGACCCTGCTTCCTCCTCTCTCTCTGCCTGCCTCTCTGCCTACTTGTGATCTCTGTCTGTCAAATAAATAAATAAAATTTAAAAAGAAGAAGAAGAAGAAGAAGGCAGAGAGCTTGCCCCGGGTCAGGCCAAAGGCACTAGAGGCAGAACCTCTCCCCTATGGAAGGGCAGTGCAGCTTCTGGATCCCTCGGAAAGGCACACCTTCTCCCTGCCCAGGATGCCACTTTTAAAAGAATGATTTATGCAGGTCTCATAAAAAAAAGTTTGATCAAAGGACACGAGTTCAAGTGACTTCTCCCGCCTGGCATAAACAACGCCGCCTCCCGCCAAAAGAGCATGACCAGGGGCCTGTGACATTCCAGAGGCGAGGAGTCATCTCCGTCACCCAGCTCCAGAGTTTGTACCAAATTGTGCCTCTGAACTTTCTTCTCCTTTTCTCTCCAAGTTCCCGGGAGGCGCGTTCTGCCGAGATCCCGTTGTTGCAAAGGAACATGGTCTGGATCTCTGGTGAGGAAAATCAGAGCGGGCAGTCGGTGTCACCACAAAGTCTCTGCACTGATCAGAGCTCGCACTCCAGACCGAGCAGGGGGGTCCCGCTGGTTAAATCAGAATCAGACCGTCCCCACTGCTGGGCCTTCTGCACACGAGAAACTGGACATAAATATATGAGGAGATCGTGGCGTGTTCTTGGGCCAGCTTTTTGGGAATGGAGGCATTTTAAATCAAAATTGCTTGTTTTTGTTTCTCTTATTTTTCACTGATAGGATTTATCAGAAAAAATGCTTTGGGAAAAGAAGTCTCATGGTGGTATTAAAACATCTTTTCAAGTATTAAAAATAGAACTGATCAATTCATCAGCTTTTTAAATTCCAGGTAGCTTATTTTTTTCATATCACATTAAAATTACCATGAAGACAACCAAGGTCACAGTGAACCTCACACAGGTCAGAACGGCCAGAGTCAGCAACACAGGAGACAACCGACGTTGGCAAGGACACGGAGAAGGGGCCCCTCGTGCACTGCTGATGGGAACGCAAACAGGTGCAGCCACCATGGGAAACCGTGTGGAGGTTCCTCAAAAAATCGAACAGAGAGCCACCCTACAACCCAGCAATCGCACCACTGGGTGTTTATCCAAAGGATACAAATGTAGTGATCTAAAGGGGCACCTCACCCCAACGTTTATAACAGCGACGTCCACAACAGCCCAACTGTGGAAAAAGCTCTGATGGTGTCCATCAGCAGATGAATGGATAAAGAAGATGTGGTATATATACACACAATGGAATACTATGCAGCCATCAAAAAGAATGGAATCATGCCATTTGCGACGACGTGGATGGAACTAGAGAGTATTATGGGGAGAGAAATAAGTCAATCAGAGAAAGACAATTATCACATGATCTCACTTGTATGTGGAATATAAGGAACAGTGCAGAGGAATTAGGGAAGGGGGAACTGAATGGGAAGAAATCGGAGAGGGAGACAAACCATGAGAGACAGTCATAGGAAACACACTGAGGGTTGCTGGAGGGCAGGTGGGGACGGGGTAAGTGGGGGATGGGCATTCAGGAGGGCCCGTGATGTCATGAGCACTGGGTATATAAGACAGATGGATCACTAAATTCTACCTCTGAAACTAATACACTACATGTTAATTAAACTGAATTTAAGTAAAAACAAATGTTTTTAATAAATCATTTTTTTTTAATTTTCAGCGTAACAGTATTCATTGTTGTTGCACCACACCCAGTGCTCCATGCAGTCCGTGCCCTCCCTAATACTCTCCACCTGGTTCCCCCAACCTCCCACCCCCCCACCTCTTCAAACCCTTCAGATTGTTTTTCAGAGTCCATAGTCTCTCATGGTTCACCTCCCCTTCCAATTTCCCCCAACTGCCTTCTCCTAACTCCCCTTGTCCTCCATGCTATTTGTTATGCTCCACAAATAAGTGAAACCATATGATAACTGACTTTCTCTGCTTGACTTATTTCACTCAGCATAATCTCCTCCAGTCCTGTCCATGTTGCTACAAAAGTTGGGTATTCATCCTTTCTGATGGAGGCATCATACTCCATAGAGTATATGGACCAAATCTTCCTTATCCATTCGTCCGCTGAAGGGTATCTTGGTTCTTTCCACAGTTTGGTAATACAGATGTAGTGAAAAGAAGGGCCATCTGTACCCCAATGTTTATAACAAAATTTTTTTTAAATTACTGCAAAGACATGATTACAAGACGTCTCCATCTCCCGCAGACTCCATGCCTCACCAATGCCACCATTGCTTAGTTAGAAATTCTTGTTCTTCTTTCCATGGAGGGAACCAGCTCTAGTTTGACAATTGTGTCCATTCGGCCAGTCTTGTTCCAAAAGCAGCCGCCCCCCTAACAACAATCCGAGCTCGTGGACATAGCGCACGGCAGCATCTCCTCCCGGGCTGTCTGCTTGGGGACAGCTCACGTGCCCGTCGACAGGGAGCCCCTGGTTTCTCTCACCGCTTGCCAGCTACTCTGTCACTCCCCCCGCCCTCCCCCACGTTCCCAGACAAGCTGCATCCTCCAGCCCTGCCCTCCCAGCTCACCCTGGCCCAGAAGCCCCAAGCCCCCTTGGCCTCCCACTTCCAGGCACGCCCTGGTCCTGGGGCCACCCATGGAGCTGCTCCTGTAGGCTCTGCAGCTGAAGAATGGCCTGTGACTACAACTGCCCTCCTCGCCCCTACCTGGCTCCCCGGAGGAGGGGCAAGTCAGGGTTCTCCAGAGAGAACCAACAGGACACCAGCCTGTCTGTCTGTCTGTATATCATCTATCAAGATTTATTTTAAGGATTGTGAGAACTGATGAGTTCACTCTCCAGGCACACCGGTAGGCTGAACCCCAAGGGAAAAGCCCATCTGCACTCCGAGGGCCGCAGACCCAGACAGGTGTCCATGGTCTGGCCTGGAAGGCCTTCCTTCTCAGGGGACACCGGACTTTTCTCTTCAGGCCTTCAACGGCTTGGATGTGGCCCACCACATCATGGGAGGTCAGCTGCTTGACTCAAAGCCCGCTGGTGCATATGTTTGGCATCATCTAAAGGCACCTTCACAGGGCGCCTGGGGGGCTCAGTGGGTTAAGCCTCTGCCTTCGGCTCAGGTCATGGTCTCAGGGTCCTGGGATCAAGACCCATGTCGGGCTCCCTCCTGAGAGGGGAGCCTGCTTCCCCCTCTGTCTCTGCCGGCCTCTCTGCCTACTTGTGATCTCTGTCTGTCAAATAAATAAATAAAATCTTTAAAAAAAAATAAAATAAAATACTTCAAGAATTATTTATTAAAAAAATATAAATAAAAGCATCTTCACAGCTGCATCTGGATAAGTATTTGACCATGCAGCCTGGCACCGTGCCCTGGCCAAGTGGACACAGGGGTCAGCCATCCCACAAGGCCCGTGCCTGACCTCACTGGCATCACCAGCCTGAACCTGAGGTCCCACCCCCTTCCGAATGCCTTTTCATCTCATCCTTGGAGAAACCTCCCCCGAGGTGATACCAGCTGGACACTGTCTCTGTGCTCACCCGTGGCCCAGGGCTACCACGGGAGTATCAGCACGGGCCTCGGGGCGGGGGGTGGTTCTCAGGCGGGGCCCACCCACATGATCCCGGCCGCCAGCTTCTCTGCCCCTGGAACATTCACAGGACAGGCAGGGCCCCCCTGCCCCTCAGGAACAGCCCACCTGCCCAGCACCGCCCCCTCAGAAACTGCCCACTTACGAAGCACCTGTCCACGGACATGTCTATGTGGTCAGGCCTCTGTGGTCTCCAAATCCCCGCCGGCCCCCACGTGCCCTCTGATTACCGGAGTTTCTGCCCCTTCTGCTTCCCGCTCGCTCCCCGGTCCCAGACCAGCGCTCTCCCCAGCAACCAGCGAAATAACCCCGTCAACACCACCCCAACTCCCTGATGCCGAACCCAAGGCATACACTTCAGTCCCCGCCCCAGTACCCTTCCCCTCAGTTGACCTCTCTGGGTTTTCCAGAACATTCTGTGTCCTCGGCACAGGTGACCTCATACCAGTGAGTCTGTTGACTGTTCTGTTCGGTGGTTTCCCCAATTTTTTCTAATTTTCCCATTTGTAGCATCAAAGCCCTTGTGTCCCTCACGCTGGACCGCAAGCCTCTCCTGCAGCCACGAACCCCTCTGGGGGCCTCATCCCACCTGCAACTCCACCACACTGGCGTGTTGATGAGACACGCCAACTCCCAGATCTGTCTTGAGCATGGAAGCCAACTGTGTTTTCTTCCAAAGAGAAGGAAGCTTTCGGCCAGAATAGCAAACGATCCTTCGTGGCTTGGCGGTGAGGCCACCGAGGAAGAGAGACCTTGTCACGTGGCAGGTCCCGTGAGAGAGAAGAGGGCACACGGCCCAGGGCAGGGGCCTCCTCGCTGCGGAAGCCGTGACGTCCGGCCATGGGGGGGATGGGGTCTTCAAGCTGCGGTGGGAAACAGCTGGTGTCCCGAGGAAAATAATTCCCTGGTACCACGCGGGTTATGCGGCTTGTTCTCAGTCACCTGGGCCCTGGGGGTCGCGTCCCTTCGTCGCCGCAGAGCCCGGAATCTCACCAACGGCACCGAGCCGGGGCGCCCTCTACCCCACAGGGCCCTACTTGGAGCCCGCGTCCCGGTCTCTCCCCACGTCTTCACTCTTGCTGGACGTGACAGGGAAGGCAGCCCTGGTGGTGAGCGGGACGGCGCTCGTCAGCGCTAAAGGAAGGGTCCTACACCGTCCTCGGCACAGCCCTGCACCAGCAGGGCCACCTGCGTGCCCACGTGTCACTGACGTCGTTGACTCGGTCAGGTCTGTGAGGTCCCCCCACGAACGTAAGCCCATGAAACCAGAATGCGACAGAAGAGTCCCCTTTAGTGACATGTCGCAAATGCCCCTGTTCCAACCCGATGCGTCTGAGCGTAAGTACCGTCCCTTCTCCCGCACGTGGCTCTAGAAGATGTGAGCAGCAGTGAGGGGTCACGGAGAAATGACAGGGCTGGCAGGTGGCACGCTGACGGCCACGGCCTCTAGGAGAAGAGCATTGCCTCTGCGTACGATCGGGCTGGTCTCCCGTGCACAACACGGGGATGAACGTGTGTGCCCACACCCACTCCAAGGCACCTGCAGGTGTCTGTGGGCACGTCCGTGCGGCCGTGGGACAGTGACCCGCCCTCCAAGCCCCCCCGGGAAGGCCACGTTCTCTAGGTTGTGGCGGCTCCAGCTCCCCTGAGAGGCACAGGGACCCCTGTGGGCACCACCGTAAGCAAGGCCTTATGGCTTCCCAGCGTTGCTAGGCTGTTCAAGACCAGGCCAGAGACGCCCCCCGCTCCACAGCAAGGTGGCAGAGCCCAGGCCTCCACGTAAGCTGGCCTTTCTCAAACCGAAGGTCACGGCAGGTGTCGTCCGCCATCCAGGGCATGGCCTGTGAATGGGGCAGGGGCCCACCACCGGGCATGCGAGCCAGGAGACGCTCTGTCCGGGTGCTCTGTCCTGGGCTGGGAGGGTGAGATTTTAACTTCTGCTAGAGGTGAAAATCACCTTTTCTCCCCGAGTGGTTCTCTCTTCTCACTGTTCCTCATCTATGGTGTCTTGTTCCTGGTTCACAGAAGCAATAGCTCCTGATGTCCCTGCGGCCGCTGATGGGAGATTACCTTTCCCTCAGTAAGCCCGTTTCTGCTCCTTCCAGCGGACGGCTTTCTGCTTGATCTTCTGAGCTTTGTCTTTCATGCCTCAGGCCTCCACTCGCTCCTGCTTGTCCGGTCACCACTGTGACCGGAGAACAGAGAAGATGAGGGGAATCTCGGGCGGTGGGTGGCCCCTGGTGCATGTGATGGAGACTGTGGGCTGTCTGGTTGGGCCGCTGGCTGGGAGCCCCGGTATCTGCATCTTCAGTTCTCTGAGGCTGGTGGGTGGAAAGCCCTCTAACATCTGCTGGGACCTCCGGACCCCCGATCTACGGGCCCTAAATGAGGAAGGGGCGGGGCCAGGAGCCCTGCATGCACCACTAGCAAATAAGCACTGGCCACACTCCGGGACAATGGCTGTGCCCCCTCGAGAACCGGGCATCCCTCCACTGTCACAGTCGTCTGCAAGGCAGGGTTGGGGCCGCTGCCCCCAGGCGTGGAAGCAGGAAGGGGTCTCCAGCATCTGCACCATCGTGCCTGATTTTAGCTCCACTCAGTCCCAGCTCAGAAGTGGCCGATGATGGGGTTTTTTTTTGTCTTTTTGATTTTATTTTTTCATTGTTCCAAGATCCATTGTTTATGCACCACACCCAGTGCTCCATGCAATCCGTGCCCTCCTTAATACCCATCACCAGGCTCACCCAACCTCCAACCCCCTCCCCTCCAAAATCCAGTTTGTTTCTCAGAGTCCACAGTCTCTCATGGTTCGTCTCCCCCTCCCATTTCCCCCAAATCCCTTCTCTCCATTTCCCCATGTCCTGTGTGTTATTCCTTATGCCCCACAAATAAGTGAAACCATATGATAACTGACTCTCTCTGCTTGATTATTTCACTCAGCATAATCTCTTCCAGTCCCGTCCATGTTGATAAAAAAGTTGGGTATTCATCCTTTCTGATGGAGGCATAATACTCCATAGTGTATATGGACCACATCTTCCTTATCCATTCGTCCATTGAAAGGCATCTCGGCTCCTTCCACAGTTTGGAGACCATGGCTATTGCTGCTATAAACATTGGGGTACAGACGGCCCTTCTTTTCACTACATCTGTATCTTGGGGTAAATACCCAGTAGTGCAATTGCAGGGTCATAGGGAAGTTCTATTTTTAATTTCTTAAGGAATCTCCACACTGTTTTCCAGAGTGGCTGCACCAACTTGCATTCCCACCAACAGTGGAAGAGGGTTCCCCTTTCTCCACATCTTCTCCAACACACGTTGTTTCCTCTCTTGCTAATTTTAGCCATTCTACTGGTGTAAGGTGGTATCTCAATGTGGTTTTGATTCGAATCTCCCTGATGGCTAATGATGATGAACATTTTTTCATGTGTCTGTTAGCCATTTGTATGTCTTCATTGGAGAAGTGTCTGTTCATGTCTTCTGCCCATTTTTTGACATGATTATCTGTTTTGTGTGTGTTGAGTTTGAGAAGTTCTTTATAGATCCCGGATATCAGCCCTTTGTACTGTCATTTATGAATATCTTCTCCCATCCCGTGGGTTGCCTCTTTGTTTTCTTGACTGTTTCCTTTGCTGTGCAGAAGGTTTTGATCTTGATGAAGTCCCAGAAGTTCATTTTCGCTTTTGTTTCCTTTGCCCTTGGAGATGTTTCTTGAAAGAAGTTGCTGTGGCCGATGTCAAAGAGGTTACTGCCTATGTTCTCCTCTAGGATTCTGATGGATTCCTGTCTCACGGGATAAAATGGTAATAGAATTTTGGGAGATAGAGAGAAGTTGGATTAAGGGTGATGGATTCGGCAGGCACAGGGAGTCCCGAGGCAGCTGTGAGCAGAGCTAGGACCCAGCTGAAGTGATGTGTGTGGGGTCTTCCAAACCTTGGGACTCCCTGTGCCGAATCCATCACCCTTCATCCAACTTTTATCTCCCAAAATTTTATAGCTATTTTATCCCCTCCAGTATATCTGATCTTTCTGAGTGTATTTATTTTTTAATGAGATTCCCTTTTGTGACATTTGGTGCATTTTTCACAAGGGAATGAGAGGTGAGATGATGTGTGTCTTCAAACCAATCCTTTCCACTCTGTAAACTGTGAGGTTCTTCCCAATTCAGAGTTTTACATACAACTCTTAACATATCTTGACATTATTTTCATATACGGTAGAGACAAATATTCTAACATTATACAAACAGAACTCGACTTTCTTGAACACCATTTTTGAAGCATTCACCCTTCCTTACACTTGAACACGAGGCTGCCGTTGTTGTAGATGAGCTCTTAAATGTGTTTACGGCAACTAATATTCCCTATCCCTTCACTGGCCTGTAAGTCAGCTCTCATATCAGCATTCTCAAAAACACACACGTGCTCACACGCATGCGCACACCGAGACACAGTGCACACACACGCTCACAGATGCTCACACACGTGCTCCCAATGCCTGTGTGTGAAGGACGGAGCAGCGGGAAGACCCCCGGGCCCCTCAAGAGGCGCAGCCACACGCCAAGTCACGCTCCCCGGCAGCTCTTCCGGGTCTCCGAGCGCAGGCTGGCGTCTCCGTCCCAGCGTGCACGGCAGCCCTGGGAAGCACAGCGTGAGTGGACGACTGACTCGCTGCTCCGGAGTCTGCGGCGGTTCTCCGAGTGTTTTCAACATCAAAGACATGTGACGCAGCTCAGCATATTGGGGCAAATTCAGTGCTTTCTCGGTGTGGAAGCCAGCCTGTGCCCGACGAGCCAAAGACAACACCTGCACACGCACGTAAACAGTAAAGGTCAAGACGGTTTCTTCCAGGAGACATGTGCCTAGTGTAGAAACACCTGCTTCCAGTCATGATTAGATATAATATCTTTTGTGCTTTTCTTTAGGTCAGAAAGAAAAAAAACACAAGACAAAAGCAACGGGGAAACGCTCATTATTTCCCACAGTCCAAGAGAAAGAGGTCGCCTGTGGCAGGGCCGGCGAGAAGCTCATGAAAACTGTGGATTTATCCCGCGCATCAGGGCATCGAGTCCTGAGGCATCCCGAGCGCAGAGCGATCCGGGCACCTGTGCCGCGCAAGGTGGCGATTCGGGATGGTTGAAAGGGGTGCGCGAAGGCCAGGACATGGGATCCGAAAGCAAACACATTAACAATGCTTGGAACGCTGAAGCAATAAAATAAAGTTTAAAAAAATTAAAGAAAAACAAAAGTAATTTCAATTAGTTAAGACCATGAAGAGTGCTTGGACCGGAAGTTGGAGAAAACTGAGTTTTAGTCCCAGAATCTGCTTTTAATTAGTTCTCCAACGCGGGGGATTCACTCATCCGTCCGAAGCCTCGGCTTCCTTGTCTCAGATGTGCAGGCCTGTGCACCTGAGCGCCAGGTCTCGCGGCTCCAGACTCTCCACTGAGCATTTCACCAGGACGGCGCCTCTCAGACCGCCAGCTGCGAATAGGAGGTCGTGGGGGGAGTCGCCGCGTCGGGAGACGTGGCACAACAGGGCAAGCCCGTGGCTGGCGAAGCCCCCACCTGCGGATTCTCCTTCAAACTCCCAAGAGCTTCTGAAGCGAGAGACAGGATCCAGCTTCACATTCTTTATTTCTGAAAGAAAGACAGAGAAGCAACACGACGGCACCTACCCTGTCCCCAGATGTGGGCTTGGGGTGTGAGCTCTTGCCGCGTCTGCACGTGAGGTGAGGAGACACTCCCCCAGGGCCTCGCTCCGCCGACCCCCCAGAACGAAGCAGAGGAGCTCACCGTGCTGACCGGGGGCTGCAGACACGTCGAGACGCTGAGACTGTGTGGTCTGCAAATTTCTAACACCGAGTAATTACCAAAGAGCCTGAGAGGTGTCGGGTCAGGTCGTTGGGTTCTGAGAAACAGGAGCCCCTGGAATAAAAGCCGTGCGGGCACTTACTACGAGGTGCTCGAGGGACTGAGAACACCCAGGGGGCAGCTCATCTTGCACACGTGACCTCTCTGGGGTCCTCTCACTGGGTGTAGACAGAGCCATGCCGCAGCTCACACTCCAATTCCCAGCCTCCAGGACACGTGATGTGATAGTCGGGCCTTCCAGGTCTGGTGCTCATAGCCCAGGGCCAGGAGAGGGACCGTCCTGCACGCAGCATGGGACGGTCCCAAACTTCTCCGCTCCAGAGAGCCCCAAAGGTCCGCCTGCACGTGGCCACCGCGTGGGCTGAGGAGCAGACAGCGTTTTACTCTTAAGGGGAAAACTTACAGTTATTTTCTAAAAAAATCTTTCCCCTTAGAAATTATTCTTCTTCCCCCAGGAAATCAGAATAAGTAGGAGAAACCACACGTCTAGAAACAGTACTCCTGCTTCCGGGCGAGGCACTGGGGCTCTGCAGCCCGCTGCGGCACGACACCCCATCATCGGGCCTTCCCCCTGCTGGGGGCTGCTCCCTGCCCCGAAGCACTCCTGACTTCTCCTCAACCCAGTGAAGTTCGGAAAATCCACACTCCGATATCCGTTCTGCTGCATTTCAGAGACTCACCTGTGACTCGGTTATGACTGCGGAGCCAAACAAAGTCTGCGTTTGTAAGTCACGTCCGATACCTGCTCTTTCCATAATAAACTCCGTTTTCTGGGTCTACCTCCCTCACGGGCTCTAGAGAATGTTGTTTGAGGGGCGAGGTGATGCCAGCACACTCTGCGTGTCCTTTCCGTTCCGACTGTTAGTTTGCTCTCAGCACTCCTCGAATTCACTATTTCGTCTTCGGTCATAAAAAACGTATTATTTAATTATGAAATCTACATTTTCCAAAAACATACCTTCCCAAAGCATTGCCCAAATCATGAAGGCATGGGTGTTCTTCCCCTGATAGCGATCTTCTAAGTCACATTCCCTTTCAACAGTTAATGGAAAGTAATGATTCAGTTCAACGTTTGCCTTACACCCACTCCCAGCAAATATCACACACGTCACCTGCAGGGTCGTCTGCGCAGAGGCGCGGCGGGGAGCTGCAGGGCTGTGGCGGGTCCTTCGGAACAGCGCGCGTGCCCTCCGCAGCCTCCAGTCCTGACTGAGTTGCCGCGTCTCCGAGCTCACTTTTCTTCTTGTTATATGGCAGCGACCCTCCTTGCAAACTTGCGAGCGGGGATTCCGGGAAATATCCCTGGAAAGTTACCTCAGGAAGGACAGACACAAGGAAACTTTGCTCTGTGCACGACTCATGATGTGCTTTTCCGTGTGACTCACCCTTCCTGGAAGCCAAGCCTCCCTTTCCCCGTTAGAACCGCAGAATTAAGAGCGCTCCCAGCGGGGCACGCCACCGGAGGGGCACACACACTTGTGACTTGGCACAGACCTTGAGTGGGGTTGCCTGTGCTCACACACGCATCAGGCAAGAGGGACGGAGGGTCCCGGAGTCCAGGGATGAGACAGACTAAGGAGCGCCAGGTGGAGAGCAGGGACCATCCGCAGGTGGGAACGCAGGGGTCTCCTGGCGCAGGGACCCTATGGAATGAGGAGAAGAAGGCGCGCGGGTCAGGCGATGCCACCCCTCCCGGGAGCAGGCACAGGTGCAAAGCCCTGCCACGCCCAACGACACCGGACGGGAAACACATTTGTGGCGAGAACAAGAAGAGAATGACCGTATCCACAGGCACCCCAACTCGCATGTCTGCAGAAGCGTGCTCCCAGAAGCCAGTACCTCTTTCTTCCTGACCCGGACAGACCCGGACTGGCCGCTGCCCGGAACTGCTCTGCCTCCGTCGGTGGCTCGACCCGAGTCTCTGACATCCCCGAGCGCCGCCTTGCTGCCAGTCCCTAAACTCAAAAGCTCTGCTGTCTGTGTGTTCTGCCTCTCGCTCACTTGGAGGCTCTGCGGACTGGCCCAGAACCTCATCCCTCCGGCTTCACGATTCCCGGGTCCCACTGCCCGGCCCAGACGTGACCGAGAGTAAAAATCTCGCAGTTTTGGAGGCACAGGGCGTCAGCCGGGGCTCCCGGGACCAGTGTCTGCGCCCGTCGGGAGGTTCCATACCCGTTCACATGCCTTCTCTTTCAGTTATGTCGTCCACAGTGTGAAATGACCTCTTCGAGGAATCTCGATTCAAGAATAGTTTGTTTTCTGAGTCAACTAGCGTTATCCCAAAGCTTTCTGTGGCCTCCACACCTGAGCCGCTCCGCGAGGCCTCCTGCTCACGTGGTCCGGCCATGTCAGCCCCTTATCTTCTGGACATCATCTTCACAGAGGCCAGCCAGATTTTTGTAATCTGCTTTTAATTAGTTCGTTTTCTATCAGAATGTTGAAAATTTTCTTTCTTCTTTTTAAAGTATTTTGCTAGAAATGCAACAGATTCCCATATATTGGCATTACATCCTATAACTTTGCTGAATTCATATATTAGTCCTGGCATCAATAATGAAGCAGTGGAAAGAGAAGCTAAGGAATCAGTCCCATTCGTAATGGCCCCAAAAACCATGAGATACATAGGAATAAACCTAGCCAAAAAGGTAAAAGATCTTTACTCTGAAACCTGTATAATGCTTATGAAAGAAATTGAAGATGACACCAAAAAAATGGAAAAACATTCCATGCTCACAGATTGGAAGAACAAATATTGTTAAAATGCACAGATTGGAAGAACAAATATTGTTAAAATGTCTATACTACCTAGAGCCATCTGCACATTTAATGCAATCCTTTTCAAAATACCATCAACTTTTTTCAAAGAAATTGAACAAATAATCCTAAAATTTACAGTAACCAGAAAAGACCCCTAATAGCCAGAGGAATGTTGAAAAAGAAAGCCAAAGCTGGGGGCATCACAATTCCGGAGTTCAAGCTCTATTACAAAGCTGTCATCATCAAGACAACATGGTACTGGCACAAAAACAGACACATAGATCAGTGGAACAGAATAGAGAGCCCAGAAATAGACCCTCAACTCTATGGTCAACTAATCTTCGACAAAGCAGGAAAGAACATCCCATGGAAAGAAGACAGTCTCTTCAACAAATGGTGCTGGGAAAGTTGGACAGTCACATGCAGAAGAATGAAACAGGACCATTTCCTTACACCGCACATGAAAACAGACTCAACTTTCATCTTCTCAAAAGAGGAAAGACCTCAATGTGAGACAGGAATCCATCAGAATCCTTGAGAACACAAGCAACAATCTCTTCGACCTCAGACAGAGCAACTTCTTTCAAGACACATCCCCAAAGGTGAGGGAAGCAAGGGCAAAATGGACTACTGGGACTTCATCAAGATCAAAAGCTTTTGCACATTGAAGGAAACAGTCAATGAAACTAAAAGACAGAATGGGAGAAGATATTTGCAAACAACATAACGGATAAAGGACTAGTATCCAAACTCTATAAAGAACTTATCAAACTCAACACCCAAAGAACAAATAATCCAATCAAGAAATGGGCAGAGGACATGAACAGACATTTCTGCAAAGAAGACATTCAGATGGCCGACAGACACATGAAAAAGTGCTCAACACACTCAGTATCAGGGAAATACAAATCAAAACCACAATGAGATATCACCTCACACCAGTCAGAATGGCTAAAATTAACAAGTCAGGAAATGACAGATGCCGGCGAGGATGCAGAGTAAAGGGAGCCTCCTACACTGTTGGCAGGAATGCAAGCTGGTGCGGCCACTCTGCAAAACAGCATGGAGGTTCCTCAAAATGTTGAAAATAGAACAACCTTGTGACCCAGCACTTGCACTAGGTTTGAAGAGCGCATGCACCTCAGTGCTTATAGCCGCAATGTCCACAATGAATGGATAAAGATGCGATGTTAACACAGAGCACTCACAACACAGCCCCCAATGCCCATCCCCCAGCCACCCCATCCTCCCAGCCCCTGCCCCCAGCAGCCCTCGGTTTGTTTCCTGAGATTAAGAGACTCTTATGGTTTGTCTCCCTCTCTGGTTTCGTCTTGTTTCATTTTTTTCTTCTCTTCCCCTATGATCCTCTGTCTTGTTTCTCAAATTCCTCATATCAGGGAAATCATACAATAATTGTCTTTCTCTGACTGACTCATTTCGCTCCCCATAATACCCTCTCGTTCCATCCACGTTGTTGCAAATGACAAGCTTTCATTTTTGATGGCTGCATAATTTTCCATCGTAGACGCACCGCATCTTCTTAGTTCTTCGGACTCTTAGTTCATCTGATATCATGAATATTGATCCAAAATCTGTGCACATACCGCCAGTGACCCTGGGCGTGGGTGTTCTTTCTCTGTCAACCACACTACACAGGCAGCCCATCAAACCGTGGACCAGGGCTCCTGCTAGAAATGCCGTCAGAGACAGTGGCAGCTGCACTCAGATTTGGGAAGGGTTTATGTGGCTTATCTCAGGGTACAGACACTAGAGCACCTAAGAACAGAAGTAAACAGAAGCTGCCCGACTGCACCGGCAGTATGGGGTCACACTGCCCACATACGTACCAGGAGGCCCCAGAGAGACCCAGGGCATGTGTGGAACAAATCTCTGGTCATGGTTTCCCGCTGCTGGCTGGGCTGTGGGACTTGGGGACGGGAAGAACCTGCCCCATAGTAATAATAACCCCAGCCTCCCTCTCCTCCTCCCCAGCCTTCCTCACCTCTAGGCCAGGCGGGCACATTCTGTCCTCCACTGATACCACCAGCCACCCCCAGTGTCTTGGTCCCTCGTCACCCTGGAGGAAGGCACAGCACATGTAGGAGCCTTGAATGATCACCAGCAAAGCCCATCCTCCCTGAACCTGAAAGGCCTCTGGTGAGAAAAGCTGTCCTCAGAATAGGATGGCCTTGGACATCATCACCATGTCCCAAGAAGGCCCCTGTGTGGTTTCCCAAACCAAGCGTGTATGTGTGTACCTGATGGGTCTGCTGATGGGCCACCTTTATGAAGACACACAGGACACAAGTGAAGGCCCTGAGTGACACGACCGCCAACCTAGGGCAGCTACTACAAAATCAACAGTCGGACCGTGGGGCTCTTGGTGGAAAAGCTGTCCCTGGTTTTGGGAGTCACTGTCTTCCTCCCTGTTTTCTGCTGGACACCCTTGCTTGATGCCATGGCCTCTGCCTCCCACTCAGGCAGAGCCACACAGGGAGCCACCGCCATGCCGCCGTCACCCCTTGTGCAGCCCTCGGGACCCGTGTGAGAGAAGGACACACAAGGGTGTAAGATCCGGTCGCGAGGGGCGGAGTGTCGGGGGAGATCATGGAGAGGCAGAGAAGCAGAGGGACCCGTGAGCCAGACCCCAGCCACCACCCCGCTCCTGTCCCGCCATGCAGGTTCTGCCCTTGTTTGACCCCAGAAGCTGCCCAAGGACACAGCCTGAGATGGAGGTGACGTGTGAGCTTCTGGGCACTGGTGCCCGACTGAGCCCACGTGGGGCCTCTTCACGCAGCTTTCCGGTGTGGCAGGAGGGCGCGGAGACCTCACTCCTTGCCGCCACCGGCACGTTCCCCTCGCTCATCCAACCGGCCTCCTGCGTGCCTCGAGCTGCTGTGTCCTGCGGGTCCCCCCGCACTCTGGGCCGCTGTGGGATCTCGTGGGGACGTTCCCGGAGTGGGCAGAGGACTGGGCTTTTCTCCACTGAGGCATCTGACACTAGAGTTTTCTAATTTCAAGAATTTCTGTCTTCGTGTTCGTTGTGAAGCTGGATACGAAGGGCCGTCCTCCAACAGTCCTTCCAGGTTAAACCGCGCCTTTGAAATAAAGGTGCTTTCTGGGGAACAAAGGGAATGCGTAGAACGGAGTTGCATGTGTGCCGCCCTAGGGATGGGAAGAGCTCCAGCGGACGGTAAAAAGCATTCACGTAACTTAGAAAGTCATTTCCATTTACTCACGCATGATCGCATATGTAGAAGAATCCCGAATACAGTAAGTGGGGTATTTCCAGACACTCTGCTGGGTTAAAAACAGGACGCGAGTGTGTTTAGAGTCTTCATTTCAGCCAGAATATATACTGTGGTTGATACGGATAAAATGAATTACAGGATCACGGAACAGAGAGAAACGTTGTTTGGAACAGTGGCACCTCCGTTGGGTGACGGTCCTCGCCCTGTGCGTTCTCGCTCTAACAAAGCCAGGGGTCTCGGCAAGAGCCTCCGTTAGGACCGATGGGGATTTACCCGAAGAATCAAAAACATGAAGCGAAAGACCCACGTGCACCTGTGCCTGCAGCGCCGTGTCCACGGTCCCCAAGCGGTGGGAAGAGCCCGGTGTCCGCGGACGTGAACGGATGGGGTGTGCTGCAGACACACAACGGATGTCAGTCGCCCTCGAACAGGCCAACAGCGCCCCACCGGCCACCACGTGGGCGGGTATTATGCTGAGCGAAATGTCGCAGACACACCACACGAGATGGTCTCACTCACATGTGCAATTCAGAACAAACAAGTGGGGAAGGAAAACGAGAGAGAGAAACCAAGAAGTGGACTCGTAACTACAGAGACCGCCCTGCTGGTCTGCGGGGAGGGCTGGGGGGCGGGAGGAGAGGGGGAGACGGAGCAGGACACTTAGGATCAAACAGGAGCTCCATGTGTCCGAAGGGAGCCCTCTTTGCCCTCGTCGGCCGCCCCAGCTTGTCGGCCGGTGCGGGAAGCCAGACCCCGGAAGGATGTGGGCTCCGACGCTTTCTCTGTGTGCTCAGCCGAGGCTCCCTCTCGCCAGCACCCCGGAGGCCAGCACGTCTCCGCCGCCACTTCGCAAACCTTGTGATGCGGACACTACCTTGCTTCCTTGGACCGTCAAGCGGAGGGAAGGAACGACGTCGCATTTCCTTCTCCTCTGTCCTCGGAACTCAGGAGGCTTAGCATTTGCAGCCGCACGTGTGAGAGCAGACATGGGTGTGTGTCCCTCACGAATGGCACTGAAGTACCGTCCACTGTCCTTCCCACCACGGTGACACCCACTTCTCTTATTTCATCCTCTTCCCCAAACGTAGCCTGTTTTCCGTAGAAGTAAGGATGAAAACAAGTCAGTGCTTCTTCCTGCCCAGAAAATGAAGGACTGAAAGCAGTCAGGCAGGTGAAGACAGCATGAGGGTCACCCCCAGCGCGAGGGTCACCCCCAGAGTGAGGGACACCCCCGAGGAACAGACACCCCCAGGCCTCCTCCTGCATACTTCCTCACCAGCACCAAAACCAAAGGAGAACATCAAAACTCTCCAGGTTAAACGTCGTGACTCCCGCAGGGTTTCCTGTCGGTCTCGCACAAGCGAGTAGCGCAGCTAAGGACGGCCCACGTGGCGGCAGCTTCGGTGACCCTCAGGATGTGTTTAAACCCTCGGCTGACGTGCAGTTCTCGTGATTCTCAGCTGTTGTCCAACCACACTAGAACTTGCTTCACCACGACGCATTTTACTTTGTCTCATCTACCTTTGGCCGGTGAAAGTGGGAAGCCTGTTTTCTGGCGGTCACTCCCCTGACCTCACAGTGTGCGACACGGACACCAGATCAGAGGTATTAGCGAGAATGGCATATTGACTCGGGTTTTGACTCCATTTTTATTGATACTATTTTACTTTGAGGGGTGTGTGCTGTCTAGGAAGGTTTGATTCGAGACGTGGCCATTTGCAATGCCTTCGCCGGGCACGGCAGGCTGCGGTAGACTAGGTCGGATCAAGGTAGGTGTGAAGGGAAAGTCCACCAAAAGCAATTTTGCTAGAGACAAGCTGCAAAACTACGATGAATTTTCTAGGGAAAATGGTTTGAGCCTGCTTAATGAAGAGTAAAGAACTTGAAAATGTATCTTTCCATCCACCCAATCTTACGACATCTGTTCAAGTAATACTCACGGCTACATCCCAAGATACTTTCCGGAAGAGGCATTTGGTCCAGGTCCGTAATCCAATGTACGTGAGCCGCACGCAGTCAGCTGGGCAATAATTCGGCCTATGAAGTCCCGTCTCCGTAGGATGCCAAAACTTAGAAACAAATGAATCTCTAAGACTTCTAGAAGTTGATCTTAACATTTTTAAATCAAAGCCACACTACGCAGAACTTCTGGCGCTGGAACTCAAGTTGTTTTCAGCGGCCTGAGGAAGATCAGACTCCCGTCTCGGTGACCCGAGTCTAGTTACTTGCTGCTAGCGAAGGTGCGAAATACATTCTCCGTGTTCGTTCTCTAGCGTCACTGACGCAAGCTCTCTGTGCACTTTGATCTCACGGACTCTCCCCAGGTACCGGCTCTGACCCTCAGATCAGCCGCTGTCTGGAGCGTTTCCGCTGGTTTTGTGCAGGGGGAGGCTCTGCCGCCGCACACCTCACGGTCGCACGGTGTCTGGTCCACGTGGCCGGGGAGGTCAGACCCCCGGACTCCTGCTCCGTTCTCCCTCCCAAGCAGCAGCGGGAACCGGCCGCCGGCAGATGACGCAGAGCCCACCCAGCCGTGGAGCACAAGCCCGGAGCGTTCTCCAGGACGTGTCCCACGAGAGCTCAGAAAACAAGTCCTATCAAAGCCGACGAGGTTAAATCATTCCAGGATCTTGTCCAAGCACAAGGGGTGAAACTGAAGGGAAGCGGGAACGCTCGCGAACACGTGGAAACTAGACTCCTGAGCAACCACTGAGTCAGAGGAAACCGCCAGGACGGCGAGGCGGCAGGACGCGCCGGACAGAGCAGGCTCCGTTCCGAACGCGCCGGTCCAGCGAAAGGAAGTTCGGATAAATGCCCGCGGAGAAGAAGAAAGATCTCACATAAATAGCTTAACTTGACCCCTCAAAGACCTAGAAACAGAGGAACGGAGCCCTAAGTGAGCAGAAGGAGGGAGTAAAGGTCAGAGCAGGGCTCGGCAGAAACAGTGAACCTTGGAACACGGGAAAAATAAAACAAAATTTGAAAAAAAAAAGATCAGAGCAGAAATAAATGAAATATGTGAGAGAGAAACAACAGAAAAAAATCTATTAAATTGAAAGTTACCTTTTTTTTTAAAGATTTTATTTATTTATTCGACAGAGGGAGAGAGATCACAAGTAGGCAGAGAGGCAGACACAGAGAGAGGAGGAAGCAGGCTTCCTGCTGAGCTGAGAGCCCGATGCGGGGCTTGATACCAGGACCCTGAGATCATGACCTGAGCTGAAGGCAGAGGCTTAACCCACTGAACCACCCAGGCGCCCCGAAAGTTACCTTTTTTGAAAAGATAAAATCGCCAAACCCTTAGCCAGGCTAGCCAAGAAGAAAAGAGAGAAGACTCAGAATTAGGAAGAACCATCCCTAAATTCAAAGGAAACCACGAAAAAACACAAAAAACAAAACAAAACAAACAAAAAACAAAACCCAAATAGCCAAAGCCTCTCGGAGCACCAAACGTCCTGATTTCAAAACTTGAGACAAAACTCTGGGAACCCAGACAGCACGGTCCCGGCCATAGGCGGACACGCCGGCCAGCAGACCAGAACCACGGCCCGGCCCTTCAGACCTCTCCTCCGTCCTCTGCCTTCGCGACCCTACAGGGGCTTCCATACACTTGAACGCCACGAAGATTCTAAACTCTGAACCACACTCGTTTGTCTTAAATACTGCTCCAGATTTACCAGCATCGGCGACCTTGCTGGCGCCCTGTACTTCTGAAGGTCACTCTGCTCCGTGGGGACCATTCTCTGTCTCCCTGAGGACCCCCTTCTGATCTCAGTGCAGAGCGGCTAGTGACAGCTCCCGCCAGTCCTTTCTTCGGGAAAGCATCTGTTTCCGAGGACACCTTCGGGGGCGGTGGCTTCTGGACAGGCTGGTGCCCAAAGTCACCTCCGTTTCTTCTGCTTGTCGTGGTTCGTGCTCATCCCTGCCCTCATCCCTTTGAGGCTAATAGGAGATTTCTTTTCTCTGCTTCCGAGATCTTCTCTCCGTCTGTGGTTTGCCGTGGATTGAGGGTGAAGCAACTATGACCTTTCTTCCTGCCTGTCCTTTTACGCAGACTCAACTACAGATTGATGCCATTTTTTTTTAATTTAGGAAAAGTCCCGGCTGGTGTTTCTTGCTTCTGGTTTCGCTGCTCCTTTACTGTGTCTCCTCTGGCTCTGGAGCTCAGGTTACACACCCGTCTACACCCCAGCATCAGACTCCGCTCACCCTTCTCGTAGTGCCGGAGCCGGATCCTTCCTAAGGACCCGTCTGCCCTCCCCTGGCACGCGTGTGACCTGCTCACAGCCACCTACCGAGTGTTACAGGTCAGCTTCTCTGGCTTTAATTCTAGGACGGCCTTCGAATTCTCTTTGGGTAGGGAAGGAGGGGCAGAGTGAGAGGGAAAGCGCACTTCAAGCTGATTTCCACTGAGCCAGAAGCGGGGCTCGATCCCACGACCTCAGATCATGACCTGAGCCGAAATCAGTCAGATGCTCAACGGACTGAGCCACACGGGCACCTGGTCTAACTTGCCCTAATGTCCACAGTAAGGTCACCTGTAGATCTGTCTCCGTGGTCTGGCTTTCTGTCATTTTGGTCTCCGTTTTGTTTCGGCGTGTCTGGCGTTCTTTACTCGAATGCTGGACATCACTGTGAGATCACAGACGTTCTGAGTCATGGGGACAGGACCTTGTCAGGTCACCTGGACCCACTTCTGAAGGACCTGGCCTCTTTCCATCTGTGGCCCATGTGCCCGAGGCACGGCCCCTCGGAATCCCCGCAGACCCTGGTGTGTCCACCCGCCCTTCCTCTGTCGGGTCCTGACTCTGACCTCTCCCCACAGAGCCCCAGAACCGCTTGCACTCTCCACCTTCTGGGCCTCGTTTAACGTCGGTTTCTGGCAGTCTCTCGTGCTCGGGACCCACCCAATGCTCGGGGGAAAGGTGCACGCACAATTTCGGGCATGAACTTGGACATTTTTCATTTCCCACTCACGCCCTGGCCGCGTGAGCGCCCCTCAGCCTCAGCGCGCGTCCTCCCCGTCCAGCCGGGCTCACTGGCTCCTGAGCGGCCCCATTCTCTGAGTCCCAAGTAAGAGCTGGGGGAGGCTCATTGGCACCTCCTCTCCCCTGGCGTCTGGCCCTTGGCTCCCGCCTACCATCCTGCCATCTGTCACCCACATGCTCTGCGGGATCCTGGTGGCTTGTGCCTCATCGGACCCAGCCTCCAGAGCGCTCTGGGCACGAGTCAGGGGGACTGGGTGGACGGTCGGGTCCCCCGTGGGGCTGCCCTGACGGTTCTTCATGCGCTGTTAGGGCTATGTCTACACACCGAGTGTGGTGCCAGGAGGAAAGCCGAGACAGCAGGAGAGGGCAGAGGGCCCTGGCTGCGGGTGGTGTAGATGGACACGCGTGGGCACATGCAGGGCTGGAGACGGGCCGTGGGAGTGCAGACGCGCGGCAGACAGTCTGACTCGTGGCGAGAGGGACAAAGAAAACCGTCTGGAGCGACGGAGAGATGGGGACGCAGTCACTGAATGGGGTCATGGGGCAGCCGGCTGTGGGCTCAGGGGGCAGCCATCAAGGATTTGCAGCTGCAGGTGTAGCTTCCCCAGGCCCCAGGTAGGACATCGGAGGCGGGGAGCCATCAGGACCCTGCCTCCCAGGGAGGGGAGGCACAGAGAGAAGCACCGGCTGCTGGGAAGCTGGGGGGCCTCGCGGTCCCGGGAGCCGCGGCGGCTGCACAGTTGCCTCCCTTAGGTTTGGTTTAAATCCATCTTTCCTGACAGCACCTGGGCTCCCTTCCCGCCGGGGGCTTCCTGCCGCACCTCCGTCGGCACCGCCGGGACCACCACCCGAGATGAGGTCAGGCGGGAGTGGGCAGCACGGAGCCGGCGAGGTCAGCTGGGGCCGGGCCTTAAGAGCCCCCCAGGAAGAACATGTGAAGTTGAGTTACGTCTCAAGGTCAGAAATTAAGAATTACAAAGAATGGACGCAGTAAACTGACCGAAAATCCACGTCCTTCCATCTGTCTGACACGAAGGGAAAAGTCACGAATTAAACCTGTGTGCCCTTTTGTGTATGTAGAGTTCAAATAACAAAAGAATGTTTAGAAACTCGTGGAAGGAGAATTTTCTATTCAGAAACGAGGAAGACGGAGGGTGCCAGGAGCAGAGCGGGAGGTCAGCTCTGTCCCGGGCGGCCTCGAGGAGGGGCCGCGCTCCTCTCTTGGCTGCGTCCAGACCGTACTGCTGGGAAAGCTGGCCCGGGCACCCCTAGGGGCCGGCTGCCCCGGCGGGATCGGACGCCCACCAGCCCCCATCCCGCCCGCCTCTACTGAACGTTGTTTTGTAGTGTTGCTACAGGTTCTCATTTTGGGAGGAAAAAATTACAGAAGATTCCTCTTCCCTGGGAAGGATCGTAAAAGTTGTGTGTTCAAGTGTAAACAAATTATAGGATACAGATGTCACTTTGACAAAAGGTCCTGGATCCTGAGAGAAAACCCGCGTCCCGGCAGGGTGTGGTTGTGTGTTCTCTAGCTCAGCCTGTGAGGAAACAAAGCACAAAAAAAGAATTCAAGCGATTTTCACACGAGACGGAGTGAGCGGCCCGGGGTGTGGGAGCCTCCTGGTTTCCAGCCGAATGTGACCACACGGACTCTGGGCTTTGCTTCCGCAGAGCTCGTGTGTGTTGCCGCCAGCTGCAAAAGATCTGGGGCAAACAACGACAAATGCAGGCCTTGTTCTGGGTCGCGCGCCCTGGAGCGACAGGAGCCGAACCTCTGCTCTCGGAACAGAGCGCAGTTCCAGGCCTGGGGTCGGGCTGTCGGAGGAGGACGGGCGCGCGACCCCGCGTGGAACCAGCAGCTGTGCAGAAAGCACGGCACAGTGTGGAACGCTTCTCTGCTCAGAGAGTGTAAGAACGCGGCCGTAAGAAATGACGGAACGAAGTCACGGACACATTCAATCCTCAAGCGTTAGGAGAGCAACACGGAGAAAGGCTCGCGGGACTGACCGGCCGTCTGAAGGCGAGGCCCGTGCTCTGAGGACCGACGGCTAAGAAACAAGCGGATCCCCCACTTCCGAAGCATGACTGGTAGCACTTGGAGACCAAGAAACAAGCCGCTGTACACAGCACGTGAGGACGGCTGCATCTGGGGCCTCCGAGCCGGACGGCTGTGCTCCGAAGCCTCCCGACCGGCGTGCGCTTTCCCAGGCCTCGCGGGTTTCTGCCGTCACACCGCAGGCAGGGCCGGGCCAGGCCCAGCAGCCTCTGTCCCCACACGACAGCTCGGAAGGCTTCGGCGGGACCCGGAAGCCAAGAGCCACCAGTGCCCCGGCGTCCGGGTTCAGAGAATTGATGCAGGAAACAAAGGAAGAGGAAAAACTATTAAACGTCCTTACAACCCACAGCCATCGACGAGTCCCTGAAGCAGAGTGACGTTCCTCTAGTGACTCAGCTGCCTTGATGTTCTTACTTTGTTGAGGGCCGGACCCTGTAAGTCTACTTCAACGTATACAAATAGCTCTGGAAACGTCCTTTATCTCTAAAACCCCCAAGACGTGTGTTTGCAGTCACCCCCCCGCCAAGCGTATGGCCCAATACACATCTGTAGGGTCTCACTCGGGTTTTATTAGACGGTAATGAGTGACCTTTTCCCGAGAAGAGCTGTGCCTCAAGGTCCTGGAAACCGTTTTGCTTCCAGATTCCTTAGAGACAGACACTCCCTGACCCCTCCCAGCTGGAGGGTGTAGGACGGGCCACTGCTCGCTCCCGGGACAGCTCTTTCAGCCCGTGGGTCCTGTCCCCGAGCTTCAATAAAACCACTTTTTTGCACCGAAGACATCTCGAGAATTCTTTCTGGGCTGTCGGCTCCGAGTCCCACGTCCAGAACATGTGCGTGTTCTCCTGGGGCCGCGGAGGGTCCTGCCCGGCGCTCCCGTGTGCTGCGGCCTTCCAGCCGAAAGCATTGGTCCTCCTCTGGCTTTACACACGGGAAACGTGCTGCAGAGGTCAGCAGAGCTGCTCGCCCGCAGGACGCGTCGCAGTGAGCCGCTGCAGGACGAGCGGGGACAAGGCCTGGCTCCTTTCACCGCGTTTCCTCGTTAACATGTTTCTCCAATTAGAGTCGACGACGTGGTGTCAATCTATAAGAATTCACTTTTCTTCCAGAAAGGCGCAAACAATCTTTATGCTTGTAATTCCTCCCCTCGTGAAGAAGATGTATTTAGGTCAAAGTTGAAGCATTCCCTGAGGTCGGCTGGTTGCTCATTAACAGGGTGGCCAGACGGGCGGAGATGCAGGTCCTCAGGTCCAAGCAGGCGGCCTGTGCTTGGGGCCCCGGGCTGGCCGGTAGCAGCGGGACGCAGGGCGGGGTCTGGGCCCCCGGAGCAGCAGACCTGGGTGCACGTCAGCCACGCAGACGGCCAAGCATGCCCCAGTCTGAGTACGGTTGACCTGTGTGTCCCATACAGGGACGTGGACAGGCTCTGGAGTCCTCAGGAGAGGGCACTGGGGACCCCACCTTCTCTGGGTGCCATCCCTTCGCTCGGGGTCATCTGCGTCCTTCCCTGCGTGCTCTGTGGCCGCCGGGAAATCCGTTTCCCTGCGTCCCGTTGATGGAGGCTGTGAATGTCGGTGGGGTCCGGAGCCCACGGCCAAGAAGGAATTCTTGAGAGTCTTCAGTGCGAAACAGTGGCTTTATTAAAGCCCGGGGACGGGACCCGTGGACAGAAAGAGCTGCTGTCCCGGGGTTGTCGGGGTGACGGATCACATACTGGGGAGTGGGGGCAGTTTCAAAAGGACGGTCAGACGTGAAAAGGGGCCTATGGGATCCTGGACGCCTCGCCTTTATCAAGGCGGCTTTTCCCTCTAGTGAGGCATTAACGTGAAAACAGGTGGGAGTCTCCTGGAATTTGGGCTTCCAGATCCGTAAGAATGTGCTTTTCCTTACATCACAACCACATTCATGAACGGAAGGAGGCCCTGTCCCACAGGGCTGGCATCTCCATTAAGTAACCGTCCGTTTCTCCTTCCCTCAGCTTGAGGGCCAGGAAGGTCGGAGGAGGGTCCGGCGTCCCCCACCTATGGGAGTTGGGCTTTGCCCTCAGCTCGCCTTCTGCTCCCTCATCCCTGTGGTCCTTCCCACAGATTTCCGGATCTGAGGCTGCGCAGGAAACCTCTGACCTTGCACTTGGCCTCAAGAGTGAGGGTGGCCTTGGAGGCCGTGCGCTCTAACCTCTCCGTGACTGGCTGCCGGGGATGACAGCCCTCAGCCCAGCCCCATAGGATCTGAGTGACCCTCCTCCGGGAAGCCCCCAACTGTCCTCACGTTCATACTTTGCTGGAGGGAAAAACCACGTCTGCCTGACCACAGCCAGGCCCCCGGACGCTGCCATGAGTCTCTACCGGATCGAAGTCCTTTTGGAACTTCCCTTTGTCTTTCCCTCCCCAACCCCCCAGTCTGCAACCGTCACTCCTCACAATCCCGGGACAGCAGCCCTTTCTGCAACGGGCCCGTCCTCCTGTGTTAATAAGACCACATTTTTGGCAACAGGACAAAGTTTTGGAAAATCAAGTCAAACCTAACACTTGTCGAAATCCTCCAGGTCCCGTGTCCCATAAGTCCACTCAGTGGCCTCCATGGCCTCCTCATAAGGACACGCCTCCACCCCCGCACATGGTGGCCTCTGAGGTCAGCCCCTCCCACCTTCCCTGTCACCCGCCTGGGCCTTCCTGCTGTTTCCTGACGCTGCCGCCCCACATCGCACCGACCCCCGATCTGAGGCTCCCACCTCCACACGTCCACACACTTGTACGTGCTGTGCCCGTCCACAAGGACGCAGCCCGCGAGCTCTGTAGGCATGAAGGGCCAGCTCCTGCACAGAACACGGCAGGACCGGGCACACACGTGTGGAAGGGCTGCAGGGCCTTTCGGATGGAGAGAAGGACCCGATGGGGTTGCTGCCTGTAGTCACCCTAACCTGACGAGCCGGCAGACGTGCGGACACACCTGGCAGGCAGGCGGACATGGGCCACAAGAAAGTGTGCGAGAACACAGGTGCTGGGGGCAGGGCGGGGCGGGGGGGCTCTAAGTGTTCAGCAAACCCAGGGGCACCTGGGCAGCTGTTGGTTAGGCGTCCGACTCCTGGTTTCGGCTCAGGTCATGATCTCAGGAGCCCCGCGTCGGGCTCTGCACTCGGGGAGGAGCCTGCGGGAGACTCTCCCCTGCCCCTCCCCCTCTCTAAAAAACCAATTTCCTTTTATTGTGTTACGTTAGTCGCCATAAAAGACATCATTAGTTTTTGGTGCAGTACATCCTTTTTTTAAAAAGTTTGCTGCTCTCAGAGGCCATCTTCCGACCTTAGAAAAACGAAAAGCAGATGAATGGCCTGAATCAGAGGGCTGGGTGGGAGGGGTCCTTGTGGGAAAAGTCGCTTGGGGTCAACAGGGAGGAGGGGGGAGGGCAGGGCTGGCCGGCCTGGCCCCTGGGGCTGCTCCACAGACCGCCACACCCAGTTTAAGCAGAAGGGGGACGAGGCTTCTTGAAGACCCCATTCGCACGAGAATCTGATGTGATAGAAAAGGCAGGATTCTGGGGAAATGGTGAAGGTCTCTGTAATCACATGGAGACACATCAGACGCCTCTCAGTGGAGTTTTTTAAGAAGTTGTCAAAGTGAAACCAATGAAAAAAATTTAGCTCAATCTTTACTTCCTGCAAATATGCAAATTAGCCAATCTCATCACTAACCTCATCTTGAGGAAAAAATCCATTAGAGCAAAAAAGAAGTGTCGCACCAGCAACCGAGATTTTTCTGGCAAAGTACGAGGAGACAATGACCTTGGCCCCAGAATCCGGTGCTCTGCTGTGCGGGGCAGCCGGGTCCGCTTCCTGAGACCACAGCCGCACACAGGGCACCTGCCAGGTCCTGCCGGTGCCCGAGTCTGTTCCTGCCACACGGGAACCCGGCCAGCTGCCACTGCGGGAAGAGGCTTCTCCTCGCGGGCGTCTCCCCGCCTGCGACCGGCACTGGCCACCTGGGAGCCGTCCTCGAGTCCGCCCCGTGCCGTGGCCCACGCGACTGCAGTGCACTGGGGTCCAGGCGTCCCCGCTGTGCTTCCCCAGCAGGTGCCTGCTCCCCGGGAGCGTGGACATTCTGGGGCAGGTGGACAGGAATGGTGGCGCCCACGTCCCAGCGACACAGGGGCTTCGTTGACGCTGGGGCGGCTGCAGGCGCTGAGCACAGGGGCTGTTCCAGGGGCGGACGCGGCAGGAAGGTTGGCGGCGATGCACGAGGGCGTGAGGCCAGAGCCCCCGAGGGAGCCCGAGGGGTGGTGACCCGGTCACAGAACTGGGCTAGGTCAGAGCAGCCACTCCTTGTGCCGCCCTCCTCTGAGGCCCCGGTGGAGAAGGGCCATGCGCGGCCCCTCCCCGTCCGTGGGCAGAGTGGGCTCCATTTATCCGGCGACCTTCCACTCAGGGTGATGTGCTCATGGCCACTTCCTGGGGACACAGCCCAGCGTGCCCTTCCGCCCCTGCAAGATCGGGCCCCCCTGCATGCGGCCCAGAGCCCACCCGCAGGCCGCCCTGCACACGCCCAGCAGCGCCCCTCCTCGGCGGCCGTGAGCCGTGCTCGGGATTCCTCGCGCACACTGCCAAGGCCGGCCGGGGCCTGTGGCTCCGTCCGTCGGAGCTGGAGTCCTCCCTCGCTCAGGGTGGGATCCCACGGGGTCTCCCCGTCTCTGGGTGCTGCTGTTTCACAGGCGGTCCATCCCCTGCCCACCCGGCGGCCTGTGCTGTCTCTGCTCCACACCGGCCCAGGCCGGGACCACGCTTCTCCGGAGCTCCACACGCGAAGGGCATTCTGGACGCACGGGGCAGCTGGGCAGGGCACGCGTCGCTTTCCGGAAGTCCCGGCCGTGGGCTGCTGTCCATCCCACACCCCCAGCCACCCTGCTCCAAAGGCCCCGGGTCTTCCGCTCCCTTTGGGAACCGCTCCGTTCTGGAAACTCCATCCCACAAGAAAAGGCACGTTAGTGCGCTCGGACACAGCGGGGTTTCAGATCTCGCCCAACCTCCCCGTGTCCCCGCGTCCCCGCGTCTATAGACACCGAATTCCACAGCCCAGCGTTGAACTCACTTCTGTCCGCATCCCAGCACCTCCTCTGCCGCGGAGGGCGGGGCCTGGGGCCAAGAAAAGGCCAGGAACCTCCCCCCCGCGCCAACGTGCTGTCCCTCCACTGCACAAATGCGGAGAAACAGAAGCCCGTTTCCAGGCAAACGGGTGTGATCGCTCCAGAAAACGCTGCGCTGCACTCCCCGGGAGAGAAAAGGAAGGGCTGATGTGAGGGAAGTTTCAGGAGAGGCTCCTGCAGGCTCGTGGGGCTGGTGTGGGAGGAGAGCACGGTGTGCGGCCAGCCACGAGGCCCGCCCGCGGACTCGGAGGGGGCAAGAGGAGTCAGATCTGAGGAGAGGCGAGGGAAGTCTGTGCCGCGACGTGCTCTGCACGGGCCACGGGCACGCGGGGTCCCGGCAAGACAGCAGGAGGCCGCAGCTGGCAGCGCCCGGAAGCGGCTGGACCGGGAGAGCCGCGGCCGCCTGGGCAGCAGGGCTCGCTGCTGAGCCCGAGGACACGCACTCCAAGAGCAGGAGCTCCGGGAGCCTGTGCCATCGCGGCAGGGAGGGCCGGAGGTGCAGGAGAGCCGGCCCGAGGGCGGGGCGGGGGGGGGCGCGGAGTGGAAGGAAAACAGGAGGATGAGGACAGGAGCTGCCTGAAGTGCCCGCTGGGAGCTGGCAGCGTGCTCAGTGCAGTGACACCGTCTCGCTGCTCCCCGAGGCGCCCGCCCATCCGGGTAATGGTCCTGTGGCTGAGGAGGGAAGCGGCTGTCCTGGTCGTGGTCGTGGGCTTGTGAGGCGGGAGGAGGACTTACGGGGAGGGTCCCACGGGCACAGGCAACAAGGGCAGCCAGGAAACCCCCCTCCTGCTGTGGTCTCGTCCCGGCCAGTTGGCAGCTGTAGAATATTCCGGGTGAAGACCAGGGACAGGCATCCTGGGGCAAAGGGCGAGAAAGGCAGGGACGGCTAGGAGCTGGTGCGGCAGGGTGCGCGGGGGAGACGGCAGGAGGGTTCGTGCTGAGGAAGGAGCTCCGGGGCTGGCCCCTGTGGGCAGGTGACATGGGCCCCAGAAGGCAGGAGAAGAGCAGCGGACTCAGGTGTCCAGGGGGACCGAAGGGGAAGGAGGTGGCTCACGCCACGTGGGCTGGCCCCAGGCAGCTGCTGTGCCCCTGGGAGGACGTCCTTATCTTCCGAGGAGGGGGCCGAGGGCATCTCCCGCCAGTGAGGAAGAAGCAAGGAGCAGGGCCCAGGGGCTGAGTGTCTGACCAGCTCCTTGGCTCTGGCCCCGGCAAAGCCACACGAACCTCAGCCTTGGTCACGCACGCGTGGGACACCATGGGCGCGCCGGGAGGTCTGGAGCCACCAGATCATCCCTCAACTCCCTGAGCGGGTCTGAGGCTGCAGCAGCAGACGAGACTCCAGGAAGGGCAGGGTTCTAGCAAGTAGGACGAAGGAGCTCCAAGCAGCCAGTGGGTCCGGCTGGGGCTGGTGGAACCGGGTGTGGGACGTCGCCTGGAGCACAACGGGCCACACGCAGGGACGGAGAAGGTGACAGACAGCTGTCAGGGATACAGCGTGGGGTCTGACCGAGGCTTAGAAAGGCACACTGGCTACTGCGAGCCTGGCGTGCAGTCAGCCGACACGAGAACATCACCGGAGCGGGGGAACAGAGGCAGAGCTCTCTCTGTCCACCGCCCTGCAGGCCCGGGCTGCTCGGCTGCTCACCCTGGGCCAGGCCCAGGGCCCGGAGTCCTTCTGCATCCGCCCAGGGGTCCCTGCGGGGAGCTCGTGGTGGAAGGCAGAGGTCGGGACGGGGTCAGCTTCAGGGGAAGCTGAGGAGGGAAGCTGTGCCCGCAAGCACCAGAGCAACCCTAGCACGGGCTGCAGGGGGGCCGCCCGCTCAGGCCCGCACGAAGCAGACGCCCAGGGAAGGGGCACCGTCTGAGGCCAAAGAAAACACTCACTTCCAATGAGCCTCCCACTGCAGATGAAAGCACAACACTGGGAATGTTTCTGTGCAGACATGGTTGGGGAGAACCCGGCTCACTGGAGCTGCACGAGACACCTGCAGACATTACTGCAGAAGCAGCTTCTCACTGGTTCACCGGGAAATGGACACATTCAGGGAAGGAGCACAAACCTGCTATCTTTTTCCAGAAATTTAAAAATTCCAATCTTCTCTTTTCTGTTTAGGACAAAAGACTTTGGATTTGTGGGGTCCTTCCACCCATGGGGAGAGCGCGCTCCAGGTCCCTAAGGGCAGCCTCCCTCCCCACCCCTGCCCTACTCTGACACCAGAAGAAAAACCCTTTGAAAATCCCACTCCCACTGTGGCTTCCCCATCAGAGCTGCAGGCAGGGACCCCACCACTCTCGCTGCAGAAGGGCCATGGGGCAGAGAAAAGGGGGTTGCCTATAAGAAAGCCAGCCTTCCGGCAGGTCAGTGAACACTGTGCTCCTCCACTCGAGGCAGCGAGGGCCCGGAGACGGGACTGGAGACTGGTGCGTGGAGCTGCCGGGGCTCGTCCGCTCGGGGACCCTGCAGCAGGGGCAGGGGCAGGGTCCGCGGGCGGCTCCCAAGCTACATGTGTGCGTCCCGAGGTGCAGTCGGCCGGTTTCCTGATCTCCAGGCGGCGCGCGGAAGACCGTGAATCAGCTCCGCACGTTGCGCGTCTGTCGTGGCTGACCTTTGGAGAGGAGGGTCCGCACACCCCTCACCTCTCGTGCGACTGGCTCCCCGGAGCATCCTGCTTGGGGTTTCTCCCTGCGGTCACGTGAGAGGGTCCCCGGGGCTGGCGTGGGTCACCTGCCGCAGTGCCCACGCACTTGGCTCATCACCCCAGAGCACTGGCGGGACTTCTCCAAGAGAACCAGTTTCCCAGAGCTAACGCGGCTCCCGGGGAGACCAGCCACAGGCCCACCAACAGGGCCGCTTGGGGCCTGCGGAAACAAGGAAGGAGAGAAGCCTCCGCGTGGTCCTGTGCGGCCAAGGTCTTGAGCCAGGAATGAAATTCCTGCAATCCTCTGAGCTCTCTGAGAAGAGAAGGGGCGAGGGGGGATGGGGAACCCCAGCAGAACACAGGTTTAATGGGAGCGGGCTCCGCGGCAAGCCAGCTGTCACGGGAGCGTGTGTGCACAGCACAGCCGGGCAAGTAAGTCCTGCCGAGGAGAGTCCCAGTCTCCCACAACCACGCAAGCGTGCACGCCCGTGCGAGCTCAGGTACTTGTGTGAGCTTACACACTTGTAAAGGCTCACACACTAATAGAGATGCAAGTTCACACACCTGTGCAAGCTCACACGCACGCAGGCTCACACCCCACACGAGCTCAGATACTCCTGCAACCTCACACACGCGTGCAAGCTCGCACGCCTGCGTATCCTTCCTGAGCCTCATCCCCAGACTCAGAACTTCCCCACACCTGAGTCCACTCCCCAGGGCCTCACCCCAGTGTGGGCTCCCCCACCCCGCAAGTCCCTCCAGCCCCGAATCTGCTTTCACAGTGAGACGCCCTTTCTGTAAAGAAAAGGCTCTGTCCCTCGAAGGAAAAGAGAAGACCAGGGAGCTCGTCGTGGCCCACAGCCTGGCTTCCAGGGAGCTCGGGCTGCGGGGAGGGGACGCCCAGCCTGACTCTGCAGGACAGGGGGTCCCGGGAGGTTTAACAGGCAGAGGGACCCGAGTGCCGTGAACGCCGGAGAGGGAGCGGCCCTGAGCCCAGGACCCCGGGATCGTGACCTGAGACGATGGCAGAGGCTTTAACCCACTGAGCCACCCAGGCGCCCCAAAATCTTGTCAAATTTTAAGTGAAAACTTAAGCATTTTCTTGCAAAACTCATTCTTTTGTATCAGGCTTTATAAATATATCAGCTACAAGAATCTCCTGATTGGGATTTTCAGAGATTCGTTCCGACAGTCACCGAGGCCTGAGAAACAGCTCCCCTATGCGGACAAGGACTCCCTTCCTCCTCTCGCTGACGGGCTGTCTTGTCATTAAACAAAACCAACCTCACTAAAACGGACCTCAGCTGTGATCCTTTCACAAACCTAATGTTTGATTTTCTCTCATTGACACAGGCTGAAATTTCTTAGGATAATGCAGAAGTGGGACTACTAAATTTGTGTTTTGAAACACTGAGCCCTCCCACGAGAACATGCACCTTCTCTGCTGATTTTGTTCTTCAGGATCCAAATTATCACACTGACGACACAGGACCAGAAAGCCATCCTTCACATGTCTTTTCCGAAGTTGGATTTTTGCTTTAAATCTGTGAACGTTCTCATTACATGTGAATATATCCCAATCATATGCACTATGGTTCTCAAACATGTCATTCAATTACACAATTTTTGGAAATTAAATACTATTCTAAACAAATCTGCAAAGTAAAACTCTCTCACAGAATCTTTTGTTTTTTTTTTTTAAAGATTTATTTATTTGACGTGGGTGTGGAGAGAGCACAAGAAGGGGGATTGGCAGAGGCAGAGAGAGAAGCAGATGCCCCACTGAGCAGAGAGCCCCATGCGGGACTCGATCCCAGGACCCTGAAATCATGACCTGAGCCAAAGGCAGAGGCTTAACAGGCTGAGCCACCCAGGCGCCCACTAGAGTCATTCTTGCTGCTACGTGGGAACAAGCGTTTGTCTGGTGTCCGTGGTGTCCTGCACAGAGTCTGCCCCTCTGCCCTGTGGCCTGCTTATTGATCTTTCCAACACTGCCTTTTGAAGGAAAAAATATTTTTTCTTCATTCAGAAATAAAAATGGCTAATTCAGTTACCCCTACCCCAAATTTTTAAAAGTATAGCCTCCTTTAAAAGAACTAAAGCACTTCTCTCCATCTCCCCATGTCCTCCGTGTTATTCCTTATGCTCCACAGTAAGTGAAACCATATGATAACTGACTCTCTCCACTTGACTTATTTCACTCAGCATAATCTCCTCCAGTCCGTCCACGTTGCTACAAAAGTTGGGTATTCATCCTTTCTGATGGAGGCATCGTTCTCCATAGTGTATATGGACCACATCTTCCTTATCCATTCGTCCGTTGAAGGGCATCTTGGTTCCTTCCACAGTTTGGCGACCGTGGCCATTGCTGCTATAAACATTGGGGTACAGATGGCCCTTCTTTTCACTACATCTGTCTCTTTGGGGTAAATACCCAGGAGTTGGGCGAAATCGGAGGGGGAGACGAACCATAAGAGACTGCGGACTCTGAGAAACAAACTGAGGGTTTTGCAGGGTGGGGGGGGCGGATGGGTGAGCCTGGTGGAGGGTACTGAGGAGGACACGGACTGCATGGAGCACTGGGTGTGATGCGTAAACAATGAATCTTGGATCACTGAAAAATAAAATTAAAAAAAATAAATAAATATACAAAATTTGTAGAAAGAATAAAACTTTAACCATAAAAGAACAACAGAAAACTGCACAGATTCATTCCATATCCATGAAAGAAAAACGCTGTTTTATTTCACAGTAGAAGAAAAATGAGTTTGGTTTCACTTAGGAAGGCTTTGATTTTCTCACCTTCTCATCCACCTGTACCGCACTTGGATGGCCCCGGCTGGCCACCGGCAACGGAGCGTGGTGCACCGGCCGCTTCCGGAGCAGGTCTGGAAGCACAGCGTCGGGGGCTTTGGTGGAAACCAGTGTTTTCCCGATGGCTGGCGAATGCCCGAGACTCACAGGAACATGGTGCTTTCTGGACCACGGATGGCCGCTGCCACTCCATGGAGAGGGTCCCATAGGGGCGGCTGCGGGGACGAGAATGGGAGCAGGAGGGGACCTGAGGGGCTGAGTCACGGGCGGTGTCTTCGGGAAGCCACTGAGAACCGGGGAGTCCCACGCGACAGTACATGGTGACAGTCCAGGGCTGAGGAGCAGAGGCCACGGACGAGCGCCGTGTCAGCCCGTGAGGGCCGAGGCCCCACATCTGAGGCTCCTCTCTGTGGACCCTTGCCCTGCGGAGGCCGGGGCGGGGCGCTCGCACTCCTCACCCGGCTGCGTGACCCGTGTCAGCATCCGCGGCTCAGCCTGGACCATCTCTCCTTGCAGCTGCCACCGCTATTCAAATGGCATGGCCCGTGGCCCCTCACGGCTGTGGGGGAGCCGCGTTTGCACCTCGTGGCCGCCGGCAGCGGAAGCCGAGAGCCAACAGGCAGCTCCTGATCCACGCCGGCCGGCACGGCCTCCACCCAGCCCACACCCCGGGAGGGAAGAGCAGAGCAGTTTCCGCTCGTGACCATGTCGGTGACTTTCTTCCTCCAGAACACGCCCCTGCATGGACGCTGACCGGGGCTCTGACCCGCATCCTGTGGGCTGTGCACCTGACCGTGGGCTCGCGTCCCAGGCTCGGAAGGCACCGTGAAGCTGCTAAGAGCCACAAAACGAAAATCAAGCTGGGGACACACAGAGGAAACGAGTCGACAGGTCACTTGTAACTAGGGCCTGGAACGAAGTTGGCACTTGTGGCCGTTGTGGGAAAGACGACGGGAAGAAGGCAAGGGGCAACAGGCCAGGCAGGCAGGGTCAGCGTGAGCAGGAAAGCCCTCCGTTGACAAACATACCTGGTGGAACCACACGAAGTTACATTCTTGCAGATCGAAACCAGCAGGTCACTGGTCACTTTACACAGTTTAATAACTCCGAAGCCAAGAGCCTGCGGGTCTCCGAGGAAGACACCTTCCCGGACAGCGGGCGGCCTGGACCCCACGCGCAGCCACTCTTCGGGGCCGATGGGTCGACAGGTCCAGTCACAGACTGCGTCAGCTCTCCAGCTGACCGGCCAGCGTCTGCAAAACCTGAGTAACCTTTCCTACCGACCCCAGTCTGAAACACACAGTCGGCTCAGCTCGGGCCAGGGAAGCAAAGTCCCACATCGGCAGAGAACGTCAGAAATGAAGAGACACTGCTTACTCCAGAGTCCGTCTAGCCCACCGCTCCGCACCCGGCGTGGGCAGCCTGCGGTCACAACCTCGCTTTCTTGTCCACAGAAACATGGGCGTGCCGGGAGCGTGTAAACCCCAGGACACACGCCACCTGATACGATCATTGGTCACCACGTCCCAGGAGGGAATCTTCACAGCGGCCAGATTGCTGAAACGGCGGCAGGCGGGACAGACCCGTGCCCCATCCCACTCTTCCACCAGACGTCGGCATCACTGGGAAGCCAGCGCCCCTTCCCCGGGGCACTCGCCCGCCATCCTGTCCCTGCTCCCTCGTCCACCTACTGCGGACGGTGCACCCAACGGGGCCACCCCGGGAAGCTGCGCTGAGCCTCAGGCTCCTGTCCTGTGACATGAAGGTCAGCCCCTGAGAAACCCTGGGGGACCAGGAAGCCCACAGGCTGACGTGCCTTCACAGCCCACGGCGCCATGAGATCGTGGGCATCTACGCGGTGTCTTCCCACGGCCCTCGGGCAGGGCGCCTCTGGACCCCGCCCCTCCCCACCTCTGTCCTGGAGACACCTTGGCCCCAAGCCAGGCAGCCCTCCTCTTCTATCCACCCCCAGAGGGCCCGTTCCTCTTCCATCTGTCAACATTGTGTGTATAGAGAACGCCTTCCGGCGGGTTTCCCAGGATGAGATGCCATCACGACCTCCCTATGATACAGTTTTGTCGACTATTTGGAAAATAAAATAAAACTAATAATAATTTCTACCAAACTCATAGCATTATCATAAAAACTCGGTAATGAAATCAAGTAAAAAATGAGACGTTCTATTTAATACGTTATTTTTATCAGTGTCCCCCGGTGAAGGCAGAGCTAGCCGGTGTGACCTGCTTCCTCCGAGAGCGGTGGAACCGCTGTCTAACGCAGGTACCCAGCACGGTGGCCCACGCCGACTGCAAGTCGGGCTCCTGCGGCACCAACGCCCGCAGCCCACGGGCTCCCGTGTCAGGGGCCGCCCACGTTCCCGCTGCTCCCTGCCTCTCCTCTCAGCAGCCACTTTTCCAAGTTTACTTCGTCCTGCCTTTTCCCTGGTAAAGCTTTGTAATGCTTGGCTTTTTTTAAACATTAGTTTTTCTTCTTTTAAATATTATTTAGTTGTTATTGACATTAAATAATTAAAAAATTTTTCCCAAAGTCACAAGGGACACAGCTGGCATTAGGACTTCTCTTCGGAGGAAGCGTGTCTGTGAATCGCACACGGGACAGGCGCGTCAGGGACAGAAGACCGGAGCACCTGCTGTGGGGACGGCACCCGCGCAGGGACGGTGCGAGCCCGTCTGCAGCGGCAGAACATGCGGGAGAACGACCATGTTGCCCGGCCGGTGCACTCGGATGTTCTCCCAGAGAGAAAGCAGGTCCTGAACCGACCCTGCACGCCCACGCTCACAGCAGGAGCACGCGGGGGCGGCCGCGCCAGGGAAGCAGCGGCCGCGTACGGACGGGCAGAATGAATGTCTGTCGCCCCACAGAGCCCAGCACCTGCTGCACCGCCGAGGGACCTTGGGGATGCCACTGTCAGTGTCGCGAGCCAGCTAGGAAGCAGGGCCCCCAGCGGAATCCACGGACGGGGTGGGGGAGGAAGGGCCAGGCGGGCTGGAGCGGGGCTGACGGGGGCAGTTGCCCTCCTGCCAGAGGAGAAGGTTCCGGAGGCCTAGGCCGCGGCAACCGCACAGCAGAGTGACAGCCTTGCAAGCACCCCGGAACCGTGCCCTCAGACGGGCTCGGACGGCCGCCTACGTGCGTCTCCCCAGAACCGAGAGTAATACGGAAAGAGACGTCGAACGCAGTAACTGGGATCAAGACTATGAAGTAAGATTCTACGGGTTTAACTTGCCTTGTTAATTACGCTTCACTTACTCATTTTTAACCAGTTTCAAAATAACCTAGTTTTAACAAAGGGAAACAACAGAATTGCTATAAATGGATAAAATAACTCCCAAGTGTTAGGAAAAATAAAAATGAGTTTTCTAAAATTTTGTCCTCCAACACTGTGCTGGGAAAAGGATGTATATCTGTGGTCGGTGCGTGGACATCCCCACGTGGAGCCCGGAGCCCCGCCCAGTCCTCAGCACTGCATCTCTCGGCAGGAGAGGAACAGGGATGGGATGGCTCGTGCTAGAATTTCCTGGGGCCTGCCCAGGCCGGCCTGAGAGGCTCGGCCCCGGGTGGATTGTGTGTTGTCAGCCATTCACTGTCTGGAACCGTCCTGGAAGTATCCTGACTCTCCTGGGGTCCCAGAAAGACCTGGTTCTGGAACATTGGAGGAAAGACACCTGCCGCCCATCCCCAGGACAGCCATTTGTGTCTGTGGAATTCGTGGGGGACCCTGGGGACCCCCCCCTGCTGGGAGGAAAGGCCCAGAAGTCAACCTGTGGGCAGAGCCCCCCAGTCACCAAGAAAACCAGGGCATGTGGTCAGGAGACTGGTTGGTTGGGCCATGCTGCCACTGCTCTGTGTCCACCCCACAAAGTCTGTTAGGAAACGAACCCCAGGTTACTTTTTATTGAAGAACATTCTGTTTCAGCTTTACCACGTTCTGTGCAGAAGTGCTGGACGCCGACTCCGGTCGTCCAGCAAGGGGACCCTTGGGAGGCGCAGGGAGCTCCCAGGCGTGCGTGTGGCAGAGCAGAGCCGTGGAGGGAAGGGACGCAAATCCCAGTGGGGCTGGGAGCAGAACCCCTGGCTGCCCGCACAGCCCCCTCACGTCCGCGGTCAGTTCCCGGCTCCGAACAGCTGCAGGTTTCCGTCCAGGCTGACCGTGGCAAGCTGCAATCGAAAACAGGACGTCGTGTGCTTCCGTCCCTCTCCTGAGGGAGGAGCCCTGCACACTTACGGTGTGGGTTCCGCTCGCTGGGGACTTTCTAGAGCACAGAACAAAGTGCATTAGCAAGAGTGGCAGCACCACACCGATGGCTGAGGACTGCAAACCACGTGTCACGGCTGTTCTAAGGCCAGCGAGTGCCACGTGCCCGGAAGACCACAGGACAGCCTGCGTAAGCCTCTGCCAGCTCTCGGCCACGCACGGGAGCCACGGAGCCCCAGCCCTCCGGCTTCCCGCCACTCCACTCCCTTCCCCGGGCAGAGGGCGGCTCGCTCACTGGGCCGAGGTGGGGGCTCCTCAGACAAGGAGCCAGGCCCCTTCCCTACTCCTTTGTCCCCGGGGGCCGGCTGGCAAAGCCCACCTTTGAGCTCAGGAGGGAACGTGGACTGTGGCCCACGCACTCTCACGCCGCATCTCAGGTGGCCTCAGCTGTCTGCCGCACGTGCACCGAAGCCGGCTGGCCACAGTGACGCTGCCTCGCGTTCTGCATTTTGAAATGTTACATGCATCACCACTTGGACGTTGTCCACTGTGACTTCAAACCCCATCAATTATCCTCTTCTTGCCTGAAGAAGCCATCGCGACCCTGACCTGTCCTATGGTCCAAAACCCGGATGGCTCTTTGAACCTGCTGTTCGTCCAGATGCGTAATCGGCCCCAGGGCCTCGCGCTTCCATGGCTTCGCCCTGCGGGGCCACCTCCCAGCGTGACCTTCCCACCGTGCGCCCAACGGCCACCACACCTGGGGCCTCACACCCTCCTGGAGCTGCATGACCCCACCCCCGTAGCCCCTCATCCCCCTTGCAAACGTCAGCAATCCAGTGTTACCGTCAGGAATCTGGACGAGACCCACGAGGTCAGAAGCCTGTGGTCTTGCGGGGTGCTCCCCCCACATCTGTGCCCCTGTGGGCCTGGAAATGCTCTCAGAGTCCATGCCACCACCAGGCACGGTTGCCTTGAAGGCGTGAGGGGCAGGCGTGCTCCCGAAGCTAGTCCTTCCCTCTCGCCCCTCCCCCCCCCCTCCGTGGTTCTTGCCGCTACGGTGCTGTGACTCAGTACCCGGTGCTGTGACTCTACCCGTGTGACACCTGAGCCGAGGCCGCCTCCCTCTCTTCAGCCACACATCGCTGAGCGCCCTCCATCAGGGACACAGGGGCCCACTGAGCCCACTGGCCGGGTAAAGAAGGAGATGACCTCACAAGCAGCAATGTGTACATTTGAATTTTAAGAGCCTCTGCCTTAGAAAAGGTAGAAGATCCGTAGGAACATAGTCAGTAGGCAATGACCTCACTGCTTCTGTCCACAGAGCTGGATGTTCTAAAAACCGCTGGCCAAGAGGAAGACAGGACAGCAGGACACAGATCCCCAACTCCAGGGGTGCGAGCCTTTCCTGGGATCATTCCCCAGGTCACACCTGGAGAAGCAGGTGACGGACAGCAGACAGCTGTGGAGGCTGCCTCCCATCCATCCATCCATTCATCCCAGAGCACAGTCCAGGGGGCAGCTGGCACGGCACAGTGCGGTGGGGGGGCTGCGCAGACCCGGGCCCAGCGGAGATGCCACACGGACACAGCCCAGGCTGCTCCGATGAGGGCCTCACTGCTGTCTGGCTCATCCTGTGCTCCAGAAACATCCCAGCAACCCTGGGAGCCTGCCCAGCCTGGGCTGTAAGACAAAGCAGCAGACCGGACAGCTGGCGAACCAGCGAGGTGTGTTGCTCACAGGCTGGGACCCAGGAGACCAAGGCAGCAGGCACAGCGGGTTCCAGGGGCTCCATCCTCACCTGGGGAAGGCGGCATTCCGAAGCTCTTTCTGGGGCACAAAGCCGGTCCCTGAGGGTTCCACACCATGACTGGGTCGCCTGCCAAAGGCCCCCTCCTCACAGCGACGCATCCTGTCCTGGCAGAGCCCAGTCAGGGTGTGGGTGGTGAGAAATCACACCGACCGCTAGCCAGTGAGGCACCCAGGAGAAAGCGACGCACCTGAGAGTGCGTGCAGAGACCGAAGCTTGCCACAGACATCCGCTCGGCTGTCCCCGTGAGCGCGTACCAGCCGGGCTCCGTGTCCCCCGGTGACGCGCGGGCTTGGCCCACACACGGCGGGCGCTGTGCCCGCCGCTCCCTGGGTGTCTGCACCTCGTGCTCCCTCGGGAAACCTATCCCCAGATCGCCTCGGCTTTCCTAACACCATCGTTTTTCTTCTTTTCTTAGATATTGACAGGTTCAAGACATCCCAATAGTACCTTAAGTGTTCATCAGACTATCAACAACTTCTTGGGTGACATGTTTACGTTGATTGACACGGATGGGTCTTTGCTGTCCTAAGCGATTCAGCGAATCAAACATGAGAAATGCAGAAATAACAAAAGCACCATTTCTGAGTGTTTCTAGCACAGCACCCTGCCCTGTGTGGCGCATGTCTCTATGGATACAGGCAGCGATATCAGGCGGACACGGACACCCTGCCTCGGAAGACCCGAGCACAGGCATCTCGGATTCCAACACCGGATTACGATGGCAGACCCATTCCAGAGTTTCTGGGTGCAGATCGCAAACACAGACTTGGGGTCAGACATTTTCCACCACGTATCTGCCGTACAGTAACTCACGGCCCTCTACCTCCATCCGGGAGACGTACTGGGGTGACAGTACCTTCCCAGAGTGAGAAGAGTGTATCTGCTCATGGGTGTCAAGCACCCACCAGAACCAGACATGTAGGACAACGCAGCCAACAGAACCATGTGGACCAAAGAGACGGAGGACAGATACAGATAAAAATCTGCACTTTTCAGACCCAGGATACCACTTACATAACCCTGAGAGTGACGGTCTGGTGTGTACAGTTCAGATTTTGGCCCGAGAGTGTTTATTGTTTTGAGAGGAGAAATTGGCTTTATTTCAAAGAAATGGCTAAAATAAAATAAGATTTCACATTAAAGCAAAACTTCACTTACCCACAAGTCCCAAAATAATCTTACGCTCGTGGACTTGTCAAATGTATTTTAAAATCTGTCTCTAATTGGAATATATCAGAAACAATGATTATAAACCACATGCATCTGGGATTTTTAAAAAATGAGGTTTATCTGTTCTAAATACCTCAGTCTGCAAAGCACCGCTACAAACCTCATACTAATGACGTCTTAGAACACTAATAACCCTTTCTTAGAACATGTCTTCACACAACATAAAAATAAGCTTCAGATTGCAGGGGCAATTCTATCTCCAAACTTTTGAAATGTTAGGATAAGCAACAAGATCCAGGGCATAAACATAGTAGCTCTTATTTTGGTGAGTTTTGTTTGAATTTGGCTAGGAATTCAACCTCTGGAGGTCAGATCTTCATCGCCGTAAACAGCACGCAAGCTGCACGTCCCCGCCGCCTGCCTCAGCTGCTCCCTGGGGCACAGGTGCCCTTCGGAGGTGAAGAGAGCAGAGGGGAGCAGGGCCCGGGGCTGCATGGCCAGTGGAGCCTCAGGAACCAGCACACAAGTTAGCCTGAGAGAGACTTGTCTAAACACGTGGGACGCGAGACAGGTGACAAAGTACAGCCCAGAGTGGGAACGGCGGCAGAGTCTCCGACTGCTCTGGCCGGGGAGCCTGAAGTTGCTGTGAGAACTCACAGGAGGGGTGTGGCTAACTCTCTTGGTAGTGTGGGACAGAAACCCAGCTTGGACAAGCTGAGCAGAAAGGCACTGAATTACATGGTTATCGGAATGTCTGAACGTGCGCAACAACAAAGACGGACTCCGGAGTCAGGAAGAGCCGAAGCCGTAGATGCAACCGTCACCAGAACCAGCACCCTGTCACCCTGTCATCATCTCCGGTGTCTACCCCAGGATGTTTTCCTTCTTCTTCTTTCTCTTTAGAAACCACGTGTTTCTAATTTTCCAGTCCACGTGGTCAGAAGAAAACAAGACAGACAGACAAAACAAGCAGCAACAAAATCCCATGTCACTTAAGCTCTGGGCTCTGGCCACTGTTTGTGCTGGTTCCAGTTTTGCCGTGGGGCCCAAGCAGGCTCATGTGCTCAGTAACCTGCTGTTCCTGGGATAACCCTGGGGGTGGAAAGTTCCCAGAAGGGCAGTGAGACAGAAAGACAAACTATGAGGGAGGGGGGACGAGTCCTTTCCTTCAGTAAAATCAGGACATCCCAAGAGAGGGTGTGCATGCCACACTGCAGGAGGGTTCTGACCTCACTGTTGCTCTTGCAAGGTCAAGGCTAGTGACTCCTGAAAGGACTCATGTTCTGAGCTTGGACGTGCTGCAGGAAAATAGAGGCAAGCCTGGGAAAGGAACCAAAAGCCAGGGTGACACGTTTATGACATCACTTTCTACCCAAGGAAATCACAGTTTCTGTTAAAGCAAAGTGTGCATGTACGTGCTGGGGGGAACGACATGGATGTTAATTGCCATGTGAACACAGACGGTGGGGATGTGGGGTCTCATAATAAAGGGAATTGGGCCAAGAAACCTGTAAAAAGTCAGAAGATTCAGATGTTTAGACCTGAGTGAAGCGCGGACAGGGAAGGCCACCTTGACACCAGGGAGAGGAGACATCTCAGCCTGAGGTGAGGAAATCATCTCCAATATCCATAACCAAGGGCAGCCCATAGGGAGTCTGCAGTTTTCACCTATGCTATGAGAAACAAAGAAATCCATATCAAGAAACTAACTAAAAAAAAGTGGTCTCAGCTGCTAATATTCCCAGAGCACCCAGGAGAGCAGACCGAAGACCACCGGGACCACTCCTCCACAAAAACCATGCAGGACCCTCAAGGATAAGCTTGCAGAAGGTCATCTCTGGACCTTTCCCTATGAAGTATAGTGGACACAAGGCTCAGCAGGAATGGAGTACTGGACACTGTAGACAACACAGCCAGTGGGCATGGTATGCAGATCAGTATGTTTAAAATGGCTAGAAATATTATAAAAGAATAAGCTGTTATAATAAAGAACTGGAAGACTGAAAACAACCAAAGTGAAACTAGAAATTAGAGTCATCAAACAAAGTTTCATTTGATGAATTAAGAGCTGTTAAGAAACAGCTGAAGAGAGGATTTATAAACTGGAAGGCAGGTGTGAAGAAATCACCCAGAATGTAGCTCATAGAGTTGAAAGGATAGAAAATGTGAGGGAGACTTTAGATGACAAGATGGAGTATAAATATGCAATTAAAAAGAGTTCCAGAAGGAAAGAACAACGAGATTGGGAAAGACAGAATATTTGAAGGGATAATAGCTAGAATTATTGAGAATTATGGAAAAATCAAATAGTTAATGAGGAAACAAAATGAGCTCTAGGAAAGATAAATAATAATAAACATACAACTGCATTTATTTTACGTCTCCAGGACAGTACACACAATCATCTTCCTCCGTTGGTGGCCTCATTCTGAATCTTCATCGCATGGAGTGGGCTTACATAAACACAAGCACCCACCTCCACTCATAGAGATTCAGTTTCAGTGAGAGCAGGTGAGGCCCAAGGCCCAAAGCACAGGCCCGAGGACAGCTGGCTGGCTCAGGTGGCTAAGTGTCCTCCTTCTGATTTCAGCTCAGGTCATGAACTCAGGATCTCGGGTTTGAGCCCCACATTAGGCTCTGAGCTCAGCATGAAGTCTGACTGAGATTCTCTCTCACTCTCCCTCTACCCCCTCACTGGTGCTTGCTCACACTCTCTGAAATAAAGAAAATAAACCTTTAAAAAACAAACAAACAAAAAACAGAAAAAAAAAAAAACCACAGGCCCCAAGTGAAGCTGAGGTGCAGCAAGAATCATCCGTTTTTTGTACTAACTTTTCAGTTTTAAATATTATTGTCACTTATTAACCATTACTTTTGTGATGGTGTCTTCATTAACAATAAATCCTTAATTCATGAAAATAAATTCATAAATTTTTTGTCTCATGTTTTACACTTTCAAGTTTTTTAAGTTTTATGAAGTCTTTCCAAAGCATAGGTCACAAAGCTACTCTACATTTCCCCTATTTATTTATAGTTTTACCTTTCACATTTAGATACTTGAATCATTAGATGTATGTTTAAACAGAAATACAATTTTCTTTTTTCTCACTATAGAGATCAATTTTCCCTAAACACTGTACCAAATAATACCTCTTTTCCCCATTGTTTTATGATGCCACATTAATATGTTTTGAGTCCCCAAATATACATGGGTCTCTCTCTGAATTCTCAATTATATTCTTTTGGCTTTATTTCAGCTCTTGAACCAAAGCCACATTATTTTTATTTCAATGGTTTCATAGGTCTTTTTTTTTTTAATTTTATTTTTTCAGTGTTCCAAGATTCATTGCTTATGAACCACACCCAGTGCTCCATGCAATACGTGCCCTCCTTAATACCCACCACCAGGCTCACCCACCCCCCACCCTCTCCCCTCCAAAACCCTCAGTTTGTTTCTCAGAGTCCACAGTCTCTCATGGTTCTTCTCCCCCTCCGATTTCCCCCAACTTCCTTCTCCTCTCCGTCTCCCCATGTCCTCCGTGTTATTCCTTATGCTCCACAAGGAAGCGAAACCATAGGATAATTGACTCTCTCTGCTTGACTTATTTCACTCAACATGTCTTAATATCTGATAAATAAAATATAAGGTTGACTTTGCCTTTATGGATTTTTTTCTCCAATAAATGTTCTTTGGAGTAAGTTTATTGAATCCTGCTGGAATTTTTATTAAGATTGGAATAAATGTATAAATTAGTGAAGAAGTGGCAACCTTATATTAAGTTGTCACTAAAATTATGAAAGGATATGGAATACTATTCAGATCTTCTATGCAGTTTATTGGAGTATTAAAGTTTTCTCTGTAGTTATTTTTCTTAGTTAAGCTCCTAGATACTTTCAAGTGTTATTTGTTATTCTAAAGGATATCTTATTTTTATTTTAATTTCAGGTAGCTATTACTGGGACACTGATTATTGTTAGTAGATATTACATGCAGCAAATTTACTGAAATCTTGCTGAATTATATTACTTCTAAAAGCTTAATGATTCTATTAGTCTTTTCCAGTTAAATGAATCAAACCATCTGCAAATAATGAGTTTTGTCTCTCCTCTTCCAAGCCTTTTTACTCTCATTTGTTTCTCTGTTTTATTGATCAGAATCTCCAATATTATGTTAAAAGGAGTTGTAAGAGTTGTTATCCTTGCCATATGCCTGGTATTAACCTTCATCAGATTAAGAATCTCTTTTCTATTCCGACTTTGTTAGATTTTCTTTTCATCCTAAACAGTAATGGATTTAAATGCTTTTTCTGCATCTACTGAGATAAATCAAAATATTTTCTTTCTATCAAAATAGTGAATTAAGTCATTAGATTTTCCAATGTTGAACAAATCCTGCATTTGAGATAAATCCCACTTAATCAAAATGCATTTTTGTGCGTACAGCTGAGGTCAGCTGGCCATGTTCTATCTAGGATTCACATAGGCTTGTCCACAACTGAAACAGGCAGATGATCACATTTTGCATTATATTTACCTGGTGTTAGAATAAGAAATACCCTACCCTCAGTGCGAAACAAGGGGAATTCTTATACATTCAGTCTGGAGGAAAGGAACATTGACCACTTGGAAAAGATTTTGGCACGTATTTTATAAAATAAAATATACATTTCATATAGAACTCAGAAATTCTATATGTAAGTTATTTATCCAAAAAAACTAAAAACATGTGTTGGCACAAAGAGGTGTTCATGAATGCTTCTGTAGCTTTACTCATACTACATACAGGCTGGAAACGACAAAAACATCCACAAACTGGTGAACGTATGTATCAACAAGTGTGAAACCATACGACGGAACACAGCGCTGACACGTGCAGCAACACAGAAAGTCTCACAACCATTATTCCACACAAAAAAATAAACACAGCAAACACAGTGTAACACTCGAAGTATATGACTTCCTGAAAAGACATAAGGAACAAAAGTCAAGTCAGTGGCTGGGGCGGGAAGGAAAAGCTGAGTACAAAGGGACTAGGAGGACCTGGGTGGTAGATCTTCTCTATCTGACTCTGGTGGGACTTGGTATCTGGTAGGTGAACTCGTCAACTTGACTTGGACGGGCAGGTGGTATGGCTACATCCATCAACTCTTACTTAATTTTATGCCACAGAGAATGAACTTACTCTATGTCAACTACTTACCAGTAAACCTTAATTTAAAAAATATAATAAATGAGGGGCCCCTGGGGGGCCCAGTTGTCAAGCCTCTGCCTTTGGCTCAGGTCATGATCTCCACATCCTGGGACAGAGCCCTGTGCTGGGGGATCCTCCTTAGAGGGAGCCTGTTTCTCCCTCTCCCTCTATCACTCCCCCTGCCTGTGCTCTCTTTCTCCCATGATCTCTCTCCCTCTGTGTCAAATTAATAAATAAAAAATATTTTTTAAAAAAAGAAAGATCAGTTAAGATCCATGAGTTTAAAAACTACACTGAATGGACTCCAGAGCACAATCTTAATGGCACTGCTGGAGAAACAACATGTGAAGAACTAACAGACATTGGACTCCTCATCCGCAACGTTCGGTATCAGACGGCAATGGGATGGTGTGTTCAGATGGTCAGCGGCAGGTGTAGATGTTTCTGCTGAGATGAACTATCATTTTGGTGTGAGGGCAAAATGGAGGTATTTTCAGATACACAAAGACCAAGAGATTTTATCACTTAATTTCAAAACCTTACTGGGAAAGTTATCATGAAAAAAAGTGTATTCCAGTGAGATGAGAGAACCTAGACGAAATGAGATTCGAGAGAAAACCAGTGACCAGAATTTGACCAAAACTCCAAACAATGACCCCAAACCCTAGACGACCACAGTCCCCACACTCTGGGTGGCTGCTGAGCTCCTGATCCTGTCCAGGAAGAAACAACACAGAGCAACTTCAGATCTCTTCCATGAAAACTTATAACTAAGTGTGAAGTTACAATATTAAGGGTAACAGTTACAATAAGAGAGAGGAATAATTGTTGGCTTTCAGCCAACACTGGGAAAAATATTTAAAATCAACCTTGCAGAGACAGAAAAAGAAACAAAAGAACAAAAGTACCAGGATGAAAAACAGCAAAATTCATTTGGAAAAGTGAGTCTAAGTAAGTCAGTAGCCCAAAAAATGATGAATGTGTGATGTTGTCCAGATGAAAGACAAGAGACTATCACCTGAATTAGGAAATTCCAGCGGAAGGACTGAAAGTGGCCAGGGAAGGGACGCCGCCTCAGTGCTGAGCGCTGCAGTCTGGCTTAGCTCTGCTAACCGAACATCGTCGTATCTGCAAACCGTAAGCAGCAGGGAAACGCAGGTGTGGTAATCTGGAGTAATCTGGAGTAATACACAGCAGGATCCCCGGGAAGACAAGAAGCACAGGTGACAGCACACGGAGTTGGGAGCACTGGAAGGAGGAGGAGGAAACAGAAACGCGGGTGTCTTTCCTTCACGTCCATTCCCAACGTACAGAGAGAAGAGGGAAGCAGGTCACTACCCCAGGGCCGAGGTTCTATGAGTAATCACCTTTGGAAATAACTGATTAGAAGTCACACGCTTTGGGGAATGAAAAGCAACTCATTGAGAAAAAAAGGAAACCATAAAGGAAATTTTAAATAGTTAAAATTCAATTTAAACCAAAGTGCTTCATGTCAAAACTCATTGGCTGAAACTAAGCTGGTCCTTTGAGAGACACATACAGCCTTAAATACAAACACGAAGAAAAAAACAGTCTGAAAATAAATCAGTGAAATATTCCACTCGGAGAGAGAAGAGTGGGAACGAATGATCCTAAAAGCTGAAGGAAGGAAACAAGCGGGGAAGCGGCATTAGTGGGAAGGGGGACCCCAGCGCGCACTGGCATTAGAACAGTCCACTGAGTGAGGCACTTACCACACGGGATTGCCGTATCTTACTCAGAAAATGAAAAAGAAAACTAAGCTGTATCTGAGTCATGGCTCCAGGTGGTGACTCTGCAGGATCTCGGGTCCCTCCTGACCAGTGGTGAGGACAGTGCCTCTCCTGCTGGGCCATCACGGAGTTCCTGGGGGAGCACACAGGGTGCCGTGAACGAGTTCTCAGAGTCAGCGGGAACAGACAGAGAGGGCTGGGTTCAGTCGCAGGAGTTAAAGCTCCAGCCAGAGAATCAGCCGAACGCACGCCGGGCACACGGATCTCTGAACAGTGCTTCCTGGTCCTCCGTCGGCAGCCGCACAGGGCTCCGTCCACGCCTCCCTGCCAGGATGGTGTGCCCGGCACCAGACACCGCAGGCTGCGAGCGTCACAGGGCCGGGGCCACTCTTCCTCTGGTGGACTTTGTCAGGCGTGAACACACGCACTGGAACATGCAGCAGTGTGGGAAGACGCTGCAGAGACACGGCCGGGTGACCCGTGCCCGGGGGTGCTTACATGGCGCGACGTCACGCGGGAGCAGAAACTGTACCAACGTTACACAATATGCACGATCTGAACGTCACGCCTGCAAGTACAATTACAAAGGATGTGGCGGGATTGAAAAGGCACATCCTGTAGCTGTAAGTCCATGAGCCCGTCGGAGGACCAGCATGTGAGACTCGCTGTGCGGAGGCCTTTCTGTGGTTTGCTGCTGACTTGCCATGTAAGATTTCTTCCTTCAAGAAGTATTTGCGGCAGCTTAAAATAAATAAAAGATAATAAAATCGAAAACAATCAGCTCACAATCAACTAATGAGGAAATTAATTAACCAGAGTCATGACTGAAGCCGACATGGTTTCGGAACGGAAGTTTTCGCGGAGAGAGAGCACGGGCAGTGACGGTTGCTGGGGTCGTTGGCAAGCACACGTGTAAGTTCACGAAGTGGTGGCTGAAATCAAGAAGGTGGCACTCTTCCCCAACTTGGTCTACAAGCTTAATTGGTGAATTCCCGGGACGCGAGAACCAATCAGATCAGGGTCCGGAGCTGCTGAGGCGTCAGTGCCCTGACACCCCAGCACCCCAGCACCTGGGCCAGGCGCCGGGTCAGCACTTCCAGGAAGAACGGGGCTCCTTCCAGCTTCCGAGAGCTTCCCCCCACCCCCCACGACGGCCTGTCACCCAGCCCTTCGTTACTGCTCCTGCCCTGAGGAAGACGGGAGAGCCCGACTTGGGGGAAGAGACGAAGCTGGACCACATCAGCTGCACGTTCTCGGGGCACGGGGCTTGCTCACTCTCCAAGGTGGGCTGGGACTCCCGGCCTGCCCTGTAGGCCCACAGGCGCGCGAACAGGAAGACCCCGTTCCCAGTCGTGGTCTGGTTGCTGACACGCCTTCCGCCACTGCCAATTAGCTCCACCCACCCACCAGGCCTCAGCCAATAAGCCATAAACTCAAAAGCCAAACCATCTATTTTTAATTCTGTCCCTGGCACGGTACTGAGCTCCTATGCACTAAAAGGAAGGTTTGCTCAAAAGGGGGACAAAATTCTGGTTTGAAAAGTTAGTAATACGTTGAAAGTATGCTAAAAACAAACGTTTTAGGGGAACTGTACGGACATGTAAAATTTACTCTGAAACGCATCCAAAATCAGACGGATTCCTGAGTGGACGGAGGCAAGCTGAGAAGATGGTCATGCGAAGAAGTAAGACATTAACGGTAGAAATCTAAGTAACGGGACTTTGTCTGTTTCCTGCGCAGCTCTCCAAATTTGCTGTGTAGCAGAACATTGTCCTATGACGCTGGGGGCATGCCTCCCTCAGATGAAGGCATCACGTGTCGGAAGCTACGTTATTTCGAGGCTACAGAAGAAGTGAAACCTTATCTTCTACTTTCTAATCTGCCAAAGACCTTACAGGACATCTGTCAGGGAACACGGGACGCCTGGGCTCCCCTCCTGCCTGTGGCTCGTAAGGGGCACGTGGCCTTCCACGTGACCTTCCCCATGACCGCAGCCGGCCACAGCTGAGCAAATGCCCCAGGGCTGCCAGCACAGACTGCGTAAAGAAGGACCCGCCTGACCCTGCTGGTTAACTTACTGTCGAGTGTCCCTAACGTCCTCACAAGCTCCGGCCAGCTGGAAGTCTCCTGTTCATTGTCAGGACGGACTAGGGTTCACAGAGCGAGATGGAGACAGGGAGGAAAAGCTGCTTTGCCAGCTGCCACCCGTTGTAAGCTCTGCAGCTGGCACCCCTCACACTCCTCCCACAGGCGGGCAGGCACAACGCCACCACGGCACAGATGCACGCCTTTTCCCCTTCCGTTCGGGTGGTCTGAGTAACGTGCTGCAGGCGGGCACAGTGCCCATGGGCCAGGATTGCACACGAGTGCACGGAAGCCCGGCCCTCAGTCACGTGCGGCCCCAGACAGCAGCAATCACCACCACTCGCGGGGCTGCTGGAAAGCAGAGTTTCCAGACCACCCAGACCTCCCCAGGTAGAGCCTGTGTCCTCAAAGGAAGCCCGGAGCTTCAGCGGGACGCTGAGAAGCACCAGGTCCCTCCCCGCTACACCAGCAGTCCTCAGGTCTTCTCGTGACCAGGATCATCCACAGGCCAGGTAAAACAAAGCTGCTGGGCCTTACCCCACACTTGTGTATCCAGCAGGATGGGGTGGAGGACCCGAGATCTGCATTCCTAATAGGTGATGGTGGTGCTGCGGGTCCGGGATCCACACCGAGGAACACTCCCTCCCTCGCCTGCTCCCAAGCCCTCCCGCAGCTGCCATATGGGTCCGAAGAGAGATGCTGGCGAGCACCTCCCAAGCTGGCAGACTCAGTCTTCAGATGTTAACTCTACGGTGCACAGTCAAGTTTTTGTAACACTTTCCTGTTTCCGGTGGAACTGGGATTGCTCTTGCAAACGTGCAGTATTTCATCTGAGCTAAAGCCTGGAAGGCCACAACAGCACCAGCTACACTTGGAAGGGGTCCAAGCACAATTTCTCCATGTTCTCCATTTTATTTTATTTTTTAATTTTTTTTCAGTGTTCCAGAATTCATTGTTTATGCACCACACCCAATGCTCCATGAAGTCCGTGCCCTCCACAATACCCACCACCAGGTTCACCCAACCCCCCACCTCCCTCCCCTCCAAACCCCTCAGTTTGTTTCTCAGAGTCCACAGTCTCTCATGGTTCATCTCCCCCTCCGACTTCCCCCAACTCCCTTCTCTCCATCTCCCCATGTCCTCCGTGTTATTCCTTATGCTCCACAAATAAGCAAAACCATATGATAATTTACTCTCTGCTTGACTGATTTCACTCAGCATAATCTCCTCCAGCCTTCAACAGGCAAATGGATAAAGAAGACAGGGTCCATATATACAATGGAGTATTATGTCTCCATTAGAAGGGAGTATATATATTTTAAATAATTTACAAGGATACACATGAGGTAACACCAACAAGCAGAAAAGCATATCATGTTCCTGGATGAATTATCCAAATTATAAAGATCTCAACTCACTGAAAATTGACCCAAAATTGAATACAATCCTAATCAAAACCTCAGTATGAAAAAATAACTCCAAAAATCAGCTGAAGTAAGGCATAAACAATAGCTAAGAGGAAAATAGCAGAAAAATAAGAAACTCCAACTTATGCCCCTCTCAATAAAAGCAATTTAAAAACTGCATAATTGTCAGAATTAGCTTTTCTTCATAAATCTGAAAATCAAAGGACTGTTAGAGCATTTGCTCAACAGCAGAGCTCTAGCTGCTGGGCTGCTCTCAACCCTTCCCAGCAGGAATCCCCAGGCTCTAGGCACTGGCACGTCCGTCTGTTCCCAGGCCCCAGCTCAGCAGTGGCCATGACACTAATACCCGGACTGCCCACGGGAGATGGAGAAGAGCAGTCTCAGGCACGGGACTTCAGTCATGTCCTTCGACCTATCTGATGCCTCCCTAAAGGCTTGTCCTGTTGTATGCAACTCAGTACTGGTCAGGGCTAAAGCATTTGTCTACAACGGTCAGAGGCTAATGCTGTAGTTGCTGCTGGCTGGGCAATAGATGATATTTGGGGAAACAACAGACAAACCAGAAATCTTGGAAGGGAAGGCTTCCATATGAGCTCAAAAAGCTCAGCCATATTCCTGGGAATCTAGAAGTCCATGTGCATGCTTAGGGCTGCGCGTATGCTCAGCAATGACCTGAGAAGGCCCTGTATTCTCACCTCTCACTGACCTTGAAGCTCTATGAAGATATAAGGAATAAGAAAGAGTTGTACATTGCTTGGCTGAGTGTTGAAGTTGTGTGTGTGTGTGTGTGCACGCGCGCACGCGCACACACACACACACCTCCTGTTCAAAGACTGGGAAATTGCTTGGTCTTAATCATTTAAGGAAATCTATGCTCTACCACTCATTGACAGCCAAGTTAACTGGACATTGACTTCAATGGCTACAAATGACAAGTAATACTTGTAGAATGTGCAGAATCAGTTCAGAAAAGTAAGTAAAACATGAATAAAGTAATTATAATAAGCAGTAATAACAAATAGTCCTGGGAAGGAGAGAGAATCTGAGTTTAAAACTAGATGGATCACTTTACAATGATCAAATACTGAGTTTTCAACGACAAAAAAGTATAAGGCGTGCAAGGAAACAAGACAGGATGGTCCAGACATTGGACTTTCTAGACAGACTTCAATCAGCTACTTTAGTCAATTCAAGGAGGAACGGGAAACCATGCCCAAAGAGCTGATGGGAAGTCTGAGAGTGACGCGTCCCCAAGCTGAGAATGTCAATGGAGAGTCAGGAATTAGAAAGAAGAACCAGATAGAAATTCCTAACTTGGAAAGCATAATTCCTGAAGTGAAAAGTTCACTCGAGGGTCTCCACAGCAGATCCAGGTGAGCAGAGGAAAAACCAGAGAGCTTTAACACATGTCAGCAGGAACAGATCCTGTGGGACACCATTAAATGTCCCAACACACACATATGCCGTTTCCAGAAAGAAAGTAGGAAAAGAAAGGAGTAGACAGAATATCTGAAGAAATATGGTGAGTAATTTCCAAATTTTATGAAAACCATTAATCTATACGTCTAAGAAGCTCAAGAGACTCCAAATAGAATAAGCTCATAGAATACCAGCATATATTATAATGAAACTTTCCCAAGATTAAACAAAAAGACAATCTTGAAAGCAGGAAGACAGAAGCAATTCATCATGTACAAATGATCACAAAATGATTAGCACTGGATTTCTCATCAGAAGCCACGGCATCCAAAAGGCAGCAGGGTACCATACACAAAGTGCTGAAAGAAAAAAATATATGTGTTTTAGTCAATCATTCTGTATCCAGCAAAACTATCCTCTGAAAATATAGGAAAAATTGGGATATCCCCAGATAAACATTAAGAGGGTGTGTTGCTAGCAGACCTTCCCTACAACCAATGCTGAAGGGAGCCCTTCAGAATGAATGGAAAGACACCAGGAAACAACTCAAGTCCATAAGAAAAACACCAGCAAAGGTAACTAAACAGGTAAATGAAAGACAGCATAAATGAACTTTTGTTGGTAACTCCTTTTATTTTCAACTTGATCTAAAAGACAGATGCATAAAGCAGTAACTATAAATAATAACTATACATCTATGTTGATGGGGAAGCAATGCATAAAAAAAGAGAAGACACAAGTTACTAAAACCAGGAGTGAGACATTATGACTGACTTTAAGGAAATAAAATGATCATAAGTGACAGCACAAACCACGGCATCCTAGCAGATCATGGGATGGACATGAAATGGACACGATCATATGAACATATGAACTACCAAAACTGACTTACAAAGAACTAGCTCTGTAACAATTAAGAAGAAGACGAAGTCAATGTCAGGATGATGGGGATGATAATTAAGACCTTCAACAAAGAAACACTCAGGACTGGATAGCTTTACTGCTGAATTCTGCTAACAAATATCACTATTAAATTTTTCACACAACAGATGAGGAAAGAATACTTACGAATTCATTCTCTGAGACCAGTATTTCCCTAAGACAAAAGTCAGGCAATGATGTCACAGGGAAAGAAAATTACGGAACAATATCCCTTACGGATACAGATGCAAAAATCCTCAACAAAATACAGAGGAACTGAACACAACAACATACCAAAAGCTTATACACTATGATTAAGTGGGATTGACCCCAGGAATTCAAGGTTAGTAGGCCATACAAAAGTCAGTTCATGCAATACCCCATAACAATGGAATAAAAAACACATAATTATCTCATCAGATACAAAAAAGATTGAAAATATGCAATATCCTTTGATGAAAATAAAAACATTTAACAGACTAGACACAGAGGAGACCTTTCTTTACCATTTATGACAAAACCACAGCTAAGATCACACTTAATGGTGAAAAACTGAAAACTTTCCGTAAGATCTGGAACATGATGAGGACGTCTGTTTTCAGAACTTCTATAAAACACTGTAGTGGAGGTTCCAGCCAGAGCAATTAGACAAGAAAAAGAAATAAAAGCCATCTAAAATGGAAAGGAAGAAGTAAAACTATCTCTATTTGCACATGACATGACCTTATCCATTGACAGTTTCAAAAACTCCATTAAAAGTGATATTAAAACTAATAAACCAGTGCAGCGAGGGTGTGGAATTCAAGATCAACATCCAAGATGAGCTGCACGTCTACACACTAGCAGTGAACATTCTCAAAGTAAATTAAGAAGATAATTTCATTTACAACAGCATCAAAAAGAGTAAAATACTCAGGAATTAATTTAGCAAAATACATGCATGACTTTTACAATGAAAAATATGAAACATTGTTGTGAGAAATTAAATAAGATCTACATAATAGAAACTCATCCTATATTCATAAAACAGAAAACAATGTTGTTATAATGGCAATACTTCCCAAATTCAATGAGAGATTCAGTGTAATCCCTATCACAACTTTTTGTACATGCAAGAAGAAAATCTGATCCTAAAAATCCTATGAAAATGCAAGAGACCCTGACTAACCAAAACAATCTGGAAGAAAAAGCGGGAAGACTCACACTTCCCACTCTCCACACTGACTACAAAGCTACAGTAACCCGGTCAGCATGGCAGTGTCATAGGACAGACATAAAGAACAACGGGGTGGAACTGAGAGTCCAGAAACACACCCCCAATCCATGGTCAGCTGACCTCTAACAAGGGATCCAAGCCCATTCAGGAAAAAAATCGTTCTTTCAATAAACGGTATCAAATGACGGCATATCCACAGGTGAAAAAGGCACGGGGGCTGGACCGCTACCTTCTATCCTACAGAAAACTGACTCTCCTAAGCTAAGGGATGCTATAAAATTAAAAAAAAAAAAAAAAGTGAAAAGACATTCCACAAGATGAAAGAAAACAGTCACCAGTCACATATCTGATGAGGGTCTAATATCCAGAATACACAAAGAACTATGAAAACTAAACAATAAATGTCAGCTTACCCAATTAACAATGGGAAGAGTATTTCAACATAGTTTTCTAAGGGATTTGAATAGGATTTCCCCAAAGAAGACATTAGAGACATAGACTTGGCCAAGAAGCACACAAGAAGATACTCACATCATCAGTCATTAGGGAAATGAAAATTAAAACCACGGGGTGCCACTTACACCCACTAGAACAGTGGTAATCAAAAAATCAAAACTAAGTGTTGGCAAAGATGTGGAGAAATCAGGACCCTTACACATTGCTAGTGGGAATCTAAAATAATGCCGCCACCATATAATTCTGGCAGCTTCTCAAATGGTTAAAAGTAGAATTACCATATGGCCCAGAAATTCCCCTCGTAGGTCCATACACAAGAGAACTGAAAAAGATAACGTTCAGACCAAAAAATGTGCCTGAATCTTCACAGCAACATTATCTGCTGTAGCCAAAAAGTGGAAACAACCTAAAAACCCACCGATGAAATGCGGCCGGCCACATTCTGAATCATCCTCAGCCACAGGGGGAACGAAGTGCAGACGCGCCTACCCCGGGGACATTATGCTGCAGACACGGGACACAAGGGACACTGTCACTTCGCCGACACACGCGAAACAGGCACACCCAAAGACACAGGGAAGGTCAGTGTGGCCGGGACCTGGGGGTGTGGGAACCGGCTGCTAACAGGTCTGGGGTGTCCTGGGGTGAGGGAAATGTCTTGGAACAGACAGTGGTGAAGGCCACACGGCACACAGAGACGCTCACAGCAACTGGGCTGCACAGGTGAAGACGGTACAGGTGAAGTCGTGTAAACTACACGTCAATAAAAATATCTAACAAAGACACATACTGAATATTTACGGATGAAATGACACCTGGGATTTGCCTCAAAATGACCTGGAGGCCAGGGGCTGGGACAGATGAACAGACAGGCTGGATGCGGATTCTCCTGCCTTCAGGAACTTTGGAAGTTCACATTATGAAATCATTTTTAGAAGAACTACAACCTTTTTAAAAGGATATCGAGGGGTACCTGGGTGCTCAACCCAGAAGCGTCTGCCTTTGCCTCAGGTCAGGACCCTGGGGCACGGGGCTCCCTGCTCGGTGGGGAGCCTGTTTCTCCTCCTCCCACTCCCCCTGCCTGTGTTCCCTTCCTCGCTCTCTCTCCCAGTCAAATAAATAAACAAAATCTTTTTAAAAATAAAATAAAAAGGGTACGGAGAAGGAGTTATCACGATGCTACAGAACCGAAACCAGTGAGCTGTGCTGGAACGGAAAACAGCACTAAGAAGTGGAGGTAAGAACAGCACATGAAGGCGTTGACATTTCAGATTAATGAGGAAAACAATGATTAGTGGCGCGGGTGCCTGGTAACGCTCTGGGACAAGGACAGATGGTGACAGGTTTACTCGTCTGTACACGTCATGAAGCAAGATTAGGGAAGATGAATGAATATGCGATCTCAGGGGAAGTTCTTCTAAGCCTAAAAATAAACAGATCGTAGGGAAAAAAACAGATGTTAGAAATATTTAATATCACAAACTGAGAAAAATGATGCTAACATATGGAAAGGGGGGTTAACAGCTCAAGGGGAAAGGGGGGGTATTTCAATGAAACAATGTAAAGCGTCAGTAAATAAGTCACAAAAAACAAAATACAACAACCCAGCCTTGCAGAGCTCCTTTTCCTGCTCACATCCAAACGCCTTCTGCTTCAGAGAAGCCCCTTTGTGAGTGTGGACGCGGGCGTGGACTCAGGTATGGACACGAGGGTGAACGCGGGTGTGGACGGAAGTAGGGACGCGATGTGGATGCAAGTGTGGATGTGGGTGTGGACGCGGAGTTAAATACAGGTGTGGACGTGACGTGGACCCGGGTGTGGATGTGACGTGGACCCGGGTGTGGACGTGACGTGGACCCGGGTGTGGACGTGACGTGGACACGGGTGTGGACGTGACGTGGACACGGGTGTGGACGTGACGTGGACCCGGGTGTGGACGTGACGTGGACAC
>PJEN01011874.1:0-61139 GCA_004024605.1 Pteronura brasiliensis
CTGATATGTCGTTTGCAAATATCTTCTCCCATTCTGTCAGTTGTCTTTTGGTTTTGTTAACTGTTTCCTTTGCCGTGCAAAAGCTTTTGATCTTGAGGAAATCCCAATAGTTGATTTTTGCCCTTGCTTCCATTGCCTTTGGCGATGTTCCTAGGAAGATGTTGCTGCGGCTGAGGTCGAAGAGGTTGCTGCCTGTGTTTTTTTGTTTGTTCATTTGTGGTTTGTTTGTTTTTTTAATTTTTACTTATCTTTTAAATTTCTTTTCATTGTTCCAGAATTCATTGTTTATACACCACACCCGGTACTCCAAGCAATACGTGCCCTCCTTAATACCCACCACCAGGCTCATACAACCTCCCACCCCCCACCCCTCCAAAACCCTCAGATTGTTTTTCAGAGTCCACAGTATCTCATGTTTTTTAGATTCCACATATAAGTGAAACCATATCGCACAACTACTTTCTGGATTCACTTAGAGGGAATTGCTTTGTGTGTTATTGTACACTTGGTGTGTCTATGAGAGGAGGGAAGTTCAGGAGCCTGCAGTGTTTCCATTTCTATCTCCTGATTCCTTTGTTCTTTTTTGTTGCTATATAGTATTCCATAGTATACCATTTCTCTTTGCTACTTGGGTTGTTTGTAGTTTGGGGCTATTATGACTAATGCTGCTATAAACATTCTTTTTTTTTTTTCCCCCAAAGATTTTATTTATTTATTTGACAGAGATCACAAGTAGGCAGAGAGGCAGGTGGAGAGAGATGAGGAAGCAGGCTCCCCGCTGAGCAGAGAGCCCGATGTGGAGATTGATCCTTGGACCCTGGGATCATGACCTGAGCCGAAGGCAGAGGCTTTAACCCACTGAGTCACCCAGGTGCCCCTGCTATAAACATTCTTAGGCATGCTTTATGGTATACAGATGAATTAATTTCATTTTTGGTGTATATGTAAATGTAAGATTCCTGGGTTTTGGAGTGAATGTACATTAAATTTTAGTTTTTTTCTACCAAGGGAGTTTTACAGAGTGGTTGTTCCAATTTTATCTCCAACTGTTAATATAGGGGAGTTCTAGTTGTTCTGTATCCTTGTCAACACTTGATATGATCTTTTTCTTGGCAATTCTGTTGGGTATGTTGTGATATCTCATTGTGGCTTTAATATTCATTTTATCATTGAGTAATGCTTATTGGCTCTTTGGATCTCCTTTTTAATGACTTTTTCTGTCCATTTTTAAATTGCATTGTCTTTTCTTAGTTAAAGGAATTCATTATATATTTTGCATATGAGCCCTTTTCAGATGTATTGCAGTTATCTTCTCTTAATTTGTGGATTGTGTTTTTACTTCTTTAATGGTTACTTTTGATATAGAGTGTTCTTTGTTTTGGTTAAGTAGTTTATCAGATTTTTTTTCTTATAAATTTATGTATTATTTAAGAAAGCTACCTACTCACAGAAATATTCCCCTATATTTTCTTTCTTTTCCATTAAAAATTTTTTTAAAAATTTAAATTCAGTTAATTAACATAATGTATTATTGGTTTCAGAGGTAGAGGTCCATAATTTATCAGTCTTATATAATACCCAGTGCTTGTTACATCATGGGCCCTCCTTAATGTCCAGCACCCAGTTATTGCATTCCTCCCTCCCATATTTTCTTCTAGAAGCTTGGTTATTTCAGCTTTTACATATAGGTCTATGATCCCTCTCAATTTAATACTTAAAATGGTGTGAAAAAAGGGTAAAGGTTAATTTTATTTTTCACGTGGATATCCAGTTGTTCCAATACTTAATTATAGTAGTACCTTGGCTGTAAATCAAGTGAACCATATGTATACCACTACCCTAAAATTTGACACTATCTCCATAACTTATACATCTTTTCATTAGTATATATTCAGAACTACAATGATTAAAATTTTCGGGTCATGCTAGTTGAACTTAATAGTTGAATTACTTCTTTCTTTCTCTATGGAAATTAGTTTAGGCAGTTTGAACCCATAACCCTTCTATCGCTGACCTTTCTGTTCCATTTATTTATTTTTTTCTTTGAAATTACTCTAAATTTTCATTTGGAAGCTCACTTTTTACTTAAATAAAAGTAATGGTTACTGCAGGCCTTCTACAAATTTTGCATGATTACCTTTATATTTAAATACAGCACTTAAGAATTTGAGTGCTTTTAAGTGGTTAATACTAACTTTAAAAATAACTGTCACCCTTAGGTCATAACTCACATATTCTGAACAAGGTATTTGATGTCCTCAGTTTCACTTAAATTATTGTGGTTTGTTTTACCTCCTGTCTATATCTATCACAAATGTGGGATGCCTGAGTGGCTCAGTCAGTTAACTGTCTGTCTTCAGCTCAGGTCATGATGGGGTCCTGGGATCCAGTCTTGCCTTGCTTCTTGTTTGGCAGGGAGCCTGCTTCTCCCACTGCCTGCTGCTTCCCCTGCTTGTGCTTACTCCCTCTCTCTCTCTCTCTCTCTCTGACAAATAATCTTTTTTAAAGAAATTCAAAGGGGGCTTAATTACTCAGGAAAAAAAAATAATTTGAAAGTCAAACTATTTGGAGAACTGAGATAAGAGATGGCCAGTTACATGGTTTGTTTAATCATTAGGTATTTTTTTCATCAGAGGCTACAACCTTACAGAGTTTGTGATAAGTGATTTTGTCATGTGAGGTTTGCTTTTTTATAGACTAAATTTGGTGAGCTTGAGTTTCAGATTCAGATGATTGGGATGGGCCTTCCTTGTTCCTTGTCTTCTCAACTCCTGTTTTTATTTTATACTGTTATTTGGTATGCTTCCAGGTACTTTGAAGAATAGATTTAAATATCTCTTCATGTATTTTCTTTCTGCCAGGAAGGTAATGATAATCTGAACAGTCCAAGGCAGGAATGTGTCACCTAATGTTTGAGGAGAGAAATACCTTCAAATTTTATCATTTCTCATAGCACTTAAAGCATATGTTAGTTCATTAATTGGTTAGGAATAAAAGATTTTTTATTTCCTACGTGAAGAATGTCTTAAACTAAACTTTCCAATTTCTCTTTTTCTTTGTGGAGTTTTTGGTAGTGATTTATGAATAGATGTTCTTCAAAATTGTGTTTTGTTGTGTAGGTATATCCATCCCTGGTCTTATAAAGTTTAGTTTTAGGGAGAAAGTGGGGGAAAATTCTGTTATATAATATTTGGTCATTTATGTTCATTTTCAAAACTTTGGAGGTTAGGCAAAGAATATTTCCATGGAGATGATATTTTAATAAGATTGGATAGACATACACAGAATTTTTGAAAGTAAGTTGGTCAGTAAATTAGGTTAGAGAAAGGTATACACAAGAATGTGGATATATGTATATATGTATGAATACTTTTTTGAATTGATTTTTTAAATATCCCATTTTTAAAAAATATTTTATTTATTTATTTGACAGAGAGAGAGAGATCACAAGTAGGCAGAGACAGGCAGAGAGAGAGGGGGAAGCAGGCTCCCCACTGAGCAGAGAGCCCAATGCGGGGCTCGATCCCAGGACCCTGAGATCATGACCTGAGCTGAAGGCAGTGGCTTAACCCACTGAGCCACCCAGGTGCCCCAAATATCCCATATTTCTACAAAAGAAATTGGAGGCAATCTAAAATAAAAACATGAAAAAATAAAAAAAAAAAAACCAAACCCCAAGACAGAAGATAAACCTGGAGAAATATAAAGGATGGGGGTAGGAAAACCATACCAAAATAATAAAAGAATATCTGTGATCCTTTTTTACTCTGAATTCTCAAGCTCCAGAGATGTTATTAGGATTTGCCTAATTCTCTACTGGCATTATATAATTAATGTTCTTTAACCATTGAATTATAAAAACTCACTTCTCTCTCAAAGATTATGTTATGGTATCATCCACTTACTACCTATGTCTTTCCTATTATCTATTAGCTACATATCTATTAAAATCTATTAAGATATCAAACTTGACTGTCCACAAATCACCTGGAGTTTTTATTAAAATGCTTATTCTGATTCAGTAAGCCTGAACAGTTTTCCTTGGGATCAGATAATCCTCGAAATTCTTGAAGTTCTGGGTCTGCATATCTCTAACTTACTTAAAGTAATTAGGGTGACATTCTAACCCAACTCCTTGGAAACTATCTTACACTAGTTTTTACAGTTGAATGTGAGAGAAAGTATTTTTGAGAGGAGGTCAAAGAAATAGCAATGAGAAAGGTAAAGGGAATGAAAATATGTGCTTTGCTATTGTCAAGCTAAGCTATAACTCTATTTCTCACCTTATTTACAGGGTAAGGATAATCTATTAGAAGATTGGCAGAGTAACAAACTGTATTTGGGGATTGCTTAGCATCTAGAAAGGGAGAATGAGAAAGAAGAAACAGAGAAAATTTTACCAAGGGGAGGCAGTGGGAATGAAGTGGAATGAGAAAAAAAATGTGCTGTTTTAGATGGAGAATGTAGATTAGCAAAAGCATTTAAGGCTAAGAGTCAGTCTGCCTTATGACAAATACATGAATATAAAGGATCTATTTTGTATTACAGAGAATGTTGATATATTGTTTGATATTTGTACATTCTGTGTTTAAACAAACGATTTGGAAATCTTCTGACTATGCATTTTTGAATAATTGATATTCAGAATACATAATGTCATCTATGAAGATGTTTGGTGGAGCTGATTTGCATTAAAACATTCATGATTCTCAGCAAGGAAAATACACAGAAGCACAAAACAGTTAATTATCTTTCTTTTAAAATAAATGTCAAGAGAAGCATTTAAAAGTAAGATAAAATGTAGTATTTAAAGAAAATCCTATCTCAGAATTCAAAATATTTTATAACTGTACACAAGAAATAGAATTTTATATATTTTAATGTTTATATTGAAGATCTTATGGAATCTTTTTTCAAAAATTCTTTAGAATTAATAGCTTTTGCAGATGAACTTAGACTCCTTTCTTTTCAACAGTTTCCTATAGGTCCAGGATACCTCTCTCTTCAATTATTGAAATATTTTATCTGTATTTGTAATATTTAGAATTTATTTGTGCATATCTTATTTTCTTACCTTGTAGTTTTTTTTTAGCTGACAGAACTGTTTGTTTTGCTCTGAGTAGTTCAGTAGAGTCCAATTAACAGGAGCAGTGTTGAAGTAGGGAAATGTAACCCAGAGCTATCTTTGCATATTAGAAGAAGGACATTGTATCCTAGAATACAATTACCATTAAATAAGTTACACTTATACATAAGTATAGTTATAAGGCCTAACCGAGATCAGTACCATTTGTTTAGCTGTTACTCATAAGTATAATACATATAAGAATGATTCATTACAAAGGAGTGATTCATTTGTCATTTTTATCTTACCAATTAATCAGATATTCTGTTAATGTATGTTATCAAAATAGGGTAACATTATGAAATTTTTATATGAAGAAATGATTTGTGGCAAATCTAATATCCATTTTGTATATGAAAATTTAGGTATTGTGTCTAGAAATCTTGTCATTCAGAAAGTAATATTAACTATTTTTATTGCTGTTGATAATAGGTTGAGGTTAGGCTCTTTTCTTTCTTCTTAAAGTTCCATATTCTCCCTTTTGAGGGAGAGACAAAGGGAGCCAGCAGGACTATTTGAATCATTATTACTCACTTAGAAATGGGAGAATGGAAAATTAGCTTGTAAAAGATGAATTGGAGCTCCCATCTTCCCCCAAGATTAAGTTGTTAATACTAAGTAACTGGTTAATGTTTTTGAGCTCTGTTTCTCTAATTTTTCTGTATCCAGCTGTTTGTATATACATTCGATTTATGGTGATATGTTAGCTTATGTGAGAGATTGATAATTAATCTGGTTTGAAACCATATTTATTACTGGGGCACCTGGGTGGCTCAGTTGGTTAAGCATCTGCTTTCAGCTCAGATCATGATCCCAGGGTCCTGGGATCGAGCCCCATGTCAGGCTCTCTGCTCAGTGGGGAGCCTGCCTCTCCTCTTCTTCTGCCCCTCTCCCTGCTTATGTTCTCCTTCTCGGTCTCAAATAAATAAATAAGTAAAATCTTATAAAAAATAATATTTATTATAAGATGGATATCACAGGCCTGTACCTCTGAAAACAATAATACACTATATGTTAATTAATTGAACTTAAATAAAAAATATTTTTAAAAAGATAGTAATAATATTTATTACTTTTTAAAATTTTTTACCCAGTATTGCTTCTCAGCCATTTGGTTAAGATCAAGAGTAAAAATTTTTGGCCACGATGTCCTTTGTTAATGTATATGGGGGGAAAGGTGAGAAAATGAGTTGTCTGAGGAAAAAGAGTAGAAATTTATCTTCTTTGATGTTATTTTTATTTTAGGAAAAAAATTATTATCAAAAAATACCATAAGACTATTTTATTTCTACTTTCTGAAATTTTTAATTATTTTCAGTCAGGATAAAGAAAAAAACAGTAATAAGGATTTGGTAAATATTTATTTAATTTTCCTTAAATCTGCTCTCTTTTTAGTGTTTCCCATAAACCAAGTCGCTTAGATGCTTGTTGATATTTTTTTCCCTTACCACGAAAATATAATCTACCGGCAAGTCCTCTAGACTTTACATTCCAAACATATATTTAATCTCTCTGCTTTTCTTCTTCTTCTCTACCATCCTCGTATAACTCATCATCATTAGGAGTCATTTAGACTCCTGCAAGAGCCTCCTAAGTGGTGTCGGTGCTTTCACTCTTGCTTTCCTACATACCACTGTATTCTCCTGACAGTATTTAGAAAGATCTTTAAAAACTTCCCTACTAGGGGCACCTGGGTGGCTCAGTGGGTTAAAGCCTCTGCTTTCGGCTCAGGTCATGATCCCAGGGTCCTGGAATGGAGCCCTGCATCAGGCTCTCTGCTCAGCAGGGAGTCTGCTTTCCTTCTTCTCTCTCTGCCTTCTCCTCTGCCTACTTGTGATCTCTGTCTGTCAAACTAAAAAAAAAACAAAAAACAAAAAACAAACAACTTCCCTACTAAAACTGATCAGTACACTAAGCAGCCATTTTATTATTTGAAAAACTTAAAAATAAAGAGAATCAAGCATTTTTCTTACACTGTTGAGCAAATGGTTGATGAAGGAAGTTTTTCCTTTACTGACGTATTTCAGTTGATAAATAAAGAAGGAATGATAGAATTGTAATATCAATATTTTACAACCCCTAATTAAGTATTATAATAGATCTAAGAGTAATTATTACTAACTGCTAATATATGCATGTAGAGAGAACACATTATATGCTTCCCAGTCAGAGTCCATAACATCAACTATGGTATGGAGTAGTTTTGCTAGAAGTTTGAATCTGAATCTGGTTAAACATTCATATCTAACTACCAGTTTGTAGGAAATACAGTAGACAGAGGAACTTGTTAAGTGATACTGTAAGGATGCCATCAGGAAGTCTGGAGTGTGGAAAATCCAATAGGACAAGTAACCCAGTTTTTCTTTTCCTCCCAACAAATAAATTGTAAGGAGAAAAAAGTGATGGAATCATAATCTATAGATTAAAAGACCACAAAACTTAGTAACTGTAGAATCTGGACCTTATTTGGATTTGACTTGAACCAGTGAGCTTCAGAAAAAATTGATACACAGAAAAATTTGGACACTGGCTAGATAGTTGGTGATTTTAATAAATTATTACTGAAAATAATGATTTAGTGATAGTACTTTTGATAGGGGTTATATTTGTAAGAAGAGTCCTTATCTTTTAGTGATATATGTTAAAATGTGTATAAATGAAGGGAAGGGGGTGGGAGGATTGGTGAGCCTGGTGATGGGTATTAAGAAGGGCATGTATTGCATGGAGCACTGGGTATTATACACAAACAATGAATCATGGAACACTACATCAGAAACTAATGATGTATTGTATGGTGACTAACATAACAAAAAAAAAGGTATGTCTTGGGGGTAGATGGGGAATGAATAAAGGTACAGATAAAGCAAGACTAGGCATGAATTGATAATTGTTGAAACTGGATGATAAATATATGTGGATCCCTTTTGCTCTGTTCTCTTTTTTTCACACACATTTAAACTTTCTATAATTAAATTTAAAACAAAAAGCCTTTGCACTTAGACTCTAATCCAAACTCTTTATTTTAGCAGATTTGACACAGTCTGACATCTACTTACCCCGTATCTGGCGTGTTCACCCTTGCTCACATTATACTTTTCCTCAGATACCCCAAATTCATTCTTACTTTACAGCCCTTGAACTTGATGTTCTATCTGGAACCTTCTTCCCCTAGATCTTCAGTATCTGTCCCCTGTTGGCATTCAGTTCTGGTTTTGATTTTTTCTTCAGGCCTCATTTTAATGTCACCTGAGAACAGCTAGCTGTGATAATCATCTAATCTAGTTTTGTTTTCATCAGAACACTCATCCTGATTTGACATTTCCTTTTCTATTTATTTATTTATTCATTGTTTCTACCCATTAGGGTATAAGCTACATGTGGGTAGTGGTAAGATCTTAACTATCTTGTTCACTTTTAGATTTCCAGCACTTTCCCTACAAATACCTCGCAAATATAGTTGCTACTCAGTCAGTGTTTTTTGAATGAGTCAATTAAATGTTTATGAAGCTGTTGAATACTAGGAAGATTAATATTATTAATCTTTTACTTTTAGAATATCAACATTATATAGTTTTGTTGCATAGTGAAAGTATTTAAAATTCAGCTGGCATTTTCATTATTAGTGTTTTCAAAGGCTCATGTGCAACAGAATTAGCTCTGTAGCAAAGCTTCAGAAAGATTTCAAAAAATTCACAAAATGTCAAATTTTCTTGTAGCATTTATTTAAAAATATTTGTATTTTGGGTAATTAGTGTCACATTTTATCTTAAGAGCTGTTTTTTTTGTATCTACATAAGTAGAGGTTAAAATTTGTGATATGTGTTTATATGTGATATGAAAATTTGGCAAACATTTCATGACATGTGAATTATAATGAAACACATAATTATATCTTCTATTAAGAAGGAACTGAGAAATACTTTATAGATAAATATATTAGAGGAGCTGAAACTATAAAACTATGAGATCTTCTCTTTATTAAAAAACAACAACAACAAAAAAAAAAACATAGAAGGGCGCCTGGATGTCTCAGTTGGTTAAATGTCCAACTTTTGATTTCGTCTCAGGTCATGATCTCAGGGTCATGAGATCCAGCCCCATGTCGGGCTCCATGCTCAGCATAGTGTCTACTTGAGATTCTCTCTCTCCCTCTGCCCCTCCCCCTACTCATTTTCTCTCTCTCTCTCTCATAAATAAATAAAATATTTAAAACAACAAAAACATAAAAAACAATGTACTTATTAAAAATAAATATGTATAATATATATACATATATAAACAAATAAATATATGTTTATATAAGTACATATGTATTTCCAAGTAAGTATTGTCATTTCAACATAATGCTTAAGGGAGGTTGTTCATAAGGGTTATTAGAATAAAATGATGTGTTTAACTGACAAAGTAATTTTACCCTAATATTTATTAGAGATACATAGATGATTCAGACCAGTACATTCCCTCCTGTGTCCTTAGGAAGCTTTCCCTCTACAGCACAATATGTGCTGCAGAGTTGGGCTTATTTGGGTCATGGCCAAGGTGGTTCCTCTTATCATCCTCCATGTGTAGCATATGGAGTTGTAGGTCATGACCTTTCCACCAGAAATATGCTATTATCTGCTTCTCTTCTTTACTCTCTCCTATTAAATGGTATAAATCTGGGAACTCTTCAGATTGGCTCTTTGCTGAGACATATTTTATTCTACGTAGATTTCCTTGTTTATTCTTTTGCTCATTTCTTCATTTATTTCTTTATTCAACATAGGTTTATTGTGGCTTGTCATGTAAAACACACAAGCATTGAGATTGTAAGGAATTATATAAGGATTAAACAAAATATAATATATTTATTCAGGGATGTTGTCTTTAAAAGAACTTCTCTTTTGCAGTTGCCTTTAGAATGAATTTTTAAGTTACATACATGCCCACACATTTATCTTAGGTTAGCCCTTAGTTTAGGGGGAGTCAGAGAAAATGAGCCTTTCCTCAGTCTCCCAGGGAAAGAAAGGGTGAGAAGACAGAATATTACTAGGCCCCGGATGAACCCAGTGCTGGAGTCTAACAAGGCCTAGTTTTCTACCAAGGGAAATGCTGATTTTCCTTGTCATGGCCCTGGCTTTGCTCCCCTGCTCAGTCTCAGGTTTTTAGAAGTCTAGTTCCCAGAATTCCTCCTTCCTTTAGTTCCCTAACATTTCACTTCTGGGAGAAGACTGCCCACCCTCTTGTATCAGGATCCTGGAGGCATTGTCATCTTGCACAGTGGTGAGATGAGATCTCTCTAGTACCTTGCCATTTGGTTATCTGTTGGACTTAGAACCTGAAGGCTGGGGAGACTCAAATCTCACAAGAGTATGTTTGAGCCCTGGCTGGCCAGCTGAATTGTTTCCTCCTTGGAAAACATCATCTTGGAGGGGAACTCAGTCTGGCTTCAGAGTGTCATCTGGGATAACTAGGTGTTCAGAGACAAGCCCAATTCAGATGAAGGTGCCTCTGGGAGCAAAGCAGGCCTTGGGGGGATGATTTGATTTGTGGACCTCTGTCTCACATACTTCACTCAGCTGTTTTACCAATAGGTTTGGGGGTCTCCACTGCTGGTCTTTATGGGTATCCATGCAGCGCCATAGGTAGGAGAGTGGGGATTTGAGTCCTGGGCCTGGTTAGGACCTTCTAGGTGCTCCTTTGTGAGCAGGTTGGGCTGTGGGGTTTGCATTTGGATGGGAGTGCACAGGATACCTGTATTGGGTAAATGAGGATCTGCCATCCCTGCCCAGTGGAGGCGGCACTGGAGTGACTGGGATGCTCTTGGCCAGGCGCATCCTGACAAGGGGGAATAGAGTGGAGCAGGACCCAGCCTGGGTGAGGAGAGGTCACTGGGCCTCAATTCTGTCTTTGTATGCACAACAAATACAGTGTGTTGGTTAATTATTTATTTAACTATTTTCTCATTAAAGGACATTGCGCTTTGAGCCATTTTTTTCTTTATTTTAAAAAATATTGCCCTTAAAATCTTTATATATGAGATAGCACTGTTTTGGATGTATGATTTGTGTGTGTATTAACCTAATAAAGCCTGGATTATGGTGTACATATATGTGTGTGAGGGCTAAGTGAACCAAGTTCTTGTCTTTGTGAATTTGATGTTTTCCTAGGTGCCTTTACATTATACCAAGTTTTTTGAGAGCCAGTTTCTCTTCTTTCCTTTCTTTCTCTCCCTCCCTCTCTTCCTTTCCCTTACTTCTTTTCTTTTTTTGGTAAGAATATTTAAGTTCTACTCTCTTAAAAAATTTCAGTTACAGGGGTACCTGAGTGGCTCAGTGAGTTAAAGCCTTTCCCTTGGCTCAGGTCATGATCCCAGGGTCCTGGGATTGAGCCCCACATCAGGCTCTCTGCTCCGCGGGGAGCCTGCTTCCCCCTTTCTCTCTGCCTGCCTCTCTGCCTACTTGTGATCTCTGTCTGTCAAATAAATAAAATCTTTAAAAAAAAAAAATTTCAGTTACACAGTACAGTGTTATCAGCTATGCTCACCATGTTTTACAACAGTTCCTGAGACCTTAATCATTTTACAGCTGAAAGTTTGTACCCTTTTAATAACCACACCTTATTTCCCCCACATTCCATCCTCTTGCAACCACTTTACAATTCTCTTTCTATGAATTTGAGGTTTTTTTTTTTTTTTTTTAATTTCACATACTCAATGTCATACAGTATTGTCTTTCTGTGTGACTTACTTCATTTAGCAGAATGCCCTCAAGGTCCATCCATGTTGTCACAAATGACCAGATTTTCTTCTTTCTCATAGCTGAGTAGTATTTTATTATATATACATATACACCACATCTTCTTTCTCCATTTGTTTATTGACATTTAGATTGTTTCTACTTCTTGGCTCTTGTGAATAATGCTGCAATAAACAAAGGAGTGCAGATATCTCTTTGATACCCTGTTTTCATTTTCTTTGGAAAATATATAGTGGGATTGCTGGATCATATGGTAGTTCTATTTTTAATTTTTTGAGGAACTTTCATAGTATTTTCCTTAACGGCTTCACCAGTTTACATTCCCAACACAGTGCACGAAGATTCCACATTTTTGCCAACACTTGTTATTTCTTGTCTTTTTGATGATAGCTATTCTAACAGGTGTGACTTGGTAGCTCATTGTGGTTTTGATTTACATGTCTCTCATGATTAGTGAGTGATATCAGGCACCTTTTCATGAAACTTTTGGCCATTTATGTCTTTTTTTTTTTAAATATCTTTTTAGTTCTTCTGCCCAGTTTTTTAATTGGGTTGTTTTAAGTTTTTTGCTGTTGAGTTATATGAGCTCTTTCTGTATTTTGGATAGTAACATCTTATCATCAGATATAACTGTTAAGTATTTTCTCCCGTTCACTAGGTTACCTTTTCAGTTTGTTTTCTTTTATTTTTTTAGAGAAGGACAAACAGAGATCATGGCACTGGGGAAGAGCAGAGGGTGAGGTAGAGGGAATCTTTTTTTTTTTTTTTAAGATTTTATTTATTTGAGAGAGAGTGAAACCAAGAGAGACCAGAGGGAGAGAGAGAAGCAGACTCACACTGAGTGGTGAGCCTGGTGGAAAAGCCCTGAGATCATGACCTGAGGTGAAGGCAGACACTTAATCAACTGAGCCACCCAGGCACCCCAGAAGAGGGAATCTTAAGCAGACTCTATAGCCCAGTATGGTGCCCAAAGCTGAGGCTTTCACCACTGAAATCAAGTGGTGGAGGCTTAACTGACTCAGCTACCCAGGCACCCCGTACAGAAGCCTTTTAATTTGATGTAGGCCTACTTACTTATTTTTGCCATTATTTCCTTTGCGTTTGATGTTAAATACAGACAGTGTCAAAGCACTTAACACCCCTGTTTTCTTTAGGCATTTTACAGTTTCAGGTCTATTTTCTGTTCTTTTATTTATCTTGAGTATAAGATAGTGGTCCAGGTTCACGCTTTTGCATGTGGCTATCCAGTTCTCCCAGAACCTTTTGCTGAGGAAACTGTTCTTTCTCCATTGTTTATTCTTGGGGAACCAGTTTCTTAAAAAAAAATTTTTTTAACCAAACGTATCAGAGTTTAATTAGTCATGCTATAATTACTGAGAATAAAATTGAATTTTTGCCATAGCTTTTTGGGGAGAGAACAGAGGCCCTGTGTTTTCAAAATAAAGGGTGAAGGTATTTTGTAAAAATCTTTTCTAACTATATTAGAACATAAGGTATGCATGGGCCTTTAGGCAAAGATAATATTGCTTAATATTTCATGTTTAAGGAAGTTTCTAAGTTAATTGAACTCTGAATGGTTTTTAAGATGTGACAGGACCTATGAAATTGAGTATAAAAAAACTTCGAATGATTAGTTCTTGAAAGAGCCAGACACTTATAGCTTCATTAGTAGTTGGTTTTTCCTGCAGTCTGTTGGGCCATCAATAGACAAGTCTGCTTCTATGGTGGTCATGCCTATAGCACCTCCGGGTATAGAACCCAGGGCCTACAAACCATCCATAATTGTCAGTGCTGATTTTGGGTGCTTCATATTTCTGTGAATGATATGTCAGTTTTAATGCTTTCAGTTGTTTGAAAAGAAGAAGATAAATTTAGGGTATTGATGAAAGTTTTATATGCAGAACTTTGCTGCCATAATTATTTAGTAATGTAAATGCAATCAGATCCAGTTTTTTTTATAGGTGTGTTGATCCTGTGTATAGGAGCCTCTGTGGCCCATACTGCTAATGGGTGTGGATAGCCCTCCACTGAGGCAAGAATATTAGGATTTTTACTACAAAACATTTTTGCATTTGAACATCTGATTTTGGAACATATAGCTTTTTGATTTATAGATATATGCTGCTGAGCTTAGTTTATATATAGTGTTTGGTCAAATATCTGTCATAAGCCTAAGATAAATGCTGATTGAAAGAGCCTAGCTGAGGCATGTTTTAACTGGTTATTCTTGAGTTTTCTTCATGAGTCACTTGTGTAGCTTTCCTTCACAAAATGATGAAATTTATACTTTGAGCTTTTATCAAGAGTCAATGTAAGAAACATCTATGTCTCTACTTCTTTTGGAGGTTGATGGAGGAGGAATGGGACAGTGAGGAAGGAGGTAACTGTCATAGAAAGGCAATACATTATATGGAAGGAATATAGGCTCTGGTGCCAGAGGGCCATCAGTTCTGATGTCTGGTGCCAAAGGCCTTCAGTTCTGGTGGTGGGAGGATGTGAAGTGTCTCTTTTAATTACCTCTGTGTTTTCCAACAAAATAAATTTATTGGGTATGGACCCAAGCACAGTGCTTGGCCTGAAGGTACAAAAGCAAGACTTGTCCTCTGCCCTTAAAAGAACGATTCATTATTTAATAGTAAGATAGGAGTATGACCCTGTTGCTAAACAACGTTTCTTTCAGTTTTTTTCTTGGTGTCCAAGTTTTAGCCTAGTTTTCTCATTGTAGAGGGTGGCCCTTTGTGTTTTTTCATGTGTTGACTGGGGAATTGAGAGAGAGAGGAGAGGTAGTGATTGGTTGATTGATTGATTGATTCAAGCCATTAGCTAACATTTTGTGATGGGAATCTATACGTATTTCTTTACTCTGGTTTACTGTATTATATATTAACATTTCAGAATTACTGAGATAATACTTGAATCAAGGAGTTAATTCTGTACATCTTGCTTGCTGGTTGGTACCAGAGTAGCTTGGTCAGAACATCAACCTTTAATTTTGTTTGTTCATTTACAACTAGTTTGCAGTTGTTGTTTTTTTTTTTTTTTTTAAGATTTATTTATTTAGGGGAGAAAGAGCACTCACACAGGTACAGGAAGGGGCAGAGAGAGAGGGAGAGAGAATCCCCAGCAGACTCTGTGTTGAGCATGGAGGCTGACGTGGGGTTCTATCTCATGACCATGAGATCATGACCTGAGCCAAAACCGGGAGTCAGAGGCTTAACTGACTGAACCACCCAGGCACCCATCTGGTTTGCAGTTTTAAATACAAGACTCAAATTTCAGACTATGTCTGTTTTCATGCAATTTTTCAAAAGTTTGGATACATCATATAAAATTATTTCTTCAACTGTAAGAAAAACAAGATTATCATATTAAAATGTGGCTTAAAATCATAGTCTGATTAATATTAATCTAATTGATAACAAAGGTCTTTAAACTGGCAGCCATGATATTTGAAACATATTTGAAATAAAAATGACTTATCTGGACACTGGTACTGAAACTAAGACTGAGAAAATATATTCCAAATAATCTATATTTATCATTATTATCTTATTTGAGAAACCATCACTTACTAAGTAGTTAGTTTATATATAGAACACAGATCTGTGTTGAGTTTCACCATGATCCAATTATTTTTCTTCTGTTTCATAGCATGGCTTACACCTCCGACACTGGTCTGCATTCTGTTATGTACGTGCCACTGGAGGCAGGGATAGAGCAGGGAATATTGGAGTTCAAGTCCCATTGATTTATGGGTTTGGGGCATAATTTTTGTTTGAGAAGGTTATGATGATACTTAGCTAGGTAATATTACCTTTCTAGTTGTATAGAGAGCAAAGTGAGGTCTAGAAAGATGACTTTCATCAAGATGACAAGTGATGTACTAAGTGGTTTGCTTATTGTCCTCTTTTCCCAGCTTCACGAGGGCAGGAACTTCAGGTTTCTTGTTCATTGCGCATTCTTAGTGTCTAGAACAGTGGTGGGCACATGTAAATGTTAGTATTAATTTCTTAGAGTTAAACCTTTAAGAATTATCCTCTGTACTCGCTTGTGTATAGTCTGTCTTTAAGCATGTATATTAATGTGTGATCTATAATATTAAGATAAATGTGAGCACACTAGATACCTTTTCAGGTAAGAACAACTTCTAGATACATTGCTATGTTCACTTGCTCATCAGGGTACAAGATTATTATGAACAAGCCTAGATATAATGACCAGTGTGCTTAAATGAGAATGAAGGAACAGCTGCTCTTTTAATGGTCTTTTAATGAGATGCATAAAATTCGGTCCGTTTTCCTATTTCTCTGCAATTTAGTGATCTCAGGTTTCTTAGATGTCTTTTGGGTACTTCTGAAGTAATTATGTAGTTTAGGAAGTTGGAAATTGCTGAAGCTGATGAGATGGGAATTAGGCGGTTTTATGTGTTTATTTTTTCCCCAGTCCTCAAACCTGTTTCCATCTATTATCTGTATCATCTCCATCTCTATTCTCATAAATGTATTCCTTAATTTTTCTCAAAATCCTTTGTGCTAAAAGTAGTTATAGTTTAAAGCTGCTGCATTATTTAGTTCTCATTAGGAAGTCATTTATAACAGTATATTTTTTGTTTTTCTCTATAGCTTTGTAGATGGCAGGTCTACTTAACAGGAACAAGGTAGAGGTCACTAAAATGTAGAAATTTAATACGTTCAAACAACATGTATGACTTTTCTGCTCACTTCTTTGCCCTTATTTTTAGTCATTTACATATTTTTAAATTGTGTTGTGACTGAATATTTTCATGCTTAGTAGTATTTGCTCATGAGAAATTTTCCTTTAATTTGCAAAAAGCTATTTAACTGCTTATGTCATCTAGGCATATGGAAAAGATATTTTTAAGTTACTTATTTCAATCATTTTGGAATGTGGTGACCTCAGAAATGGGCAAATATTTTCTTAGCATTTAGTTAAAAGAATAAACATGGTATGCTCATTGAGAGAAATTTAAATTTTGCCTTACATGATAAGACAAGCTTCCCTTTGATTTTTTTTCAGTGTTAATACTATTGCTTAATTACCCAGTGCCACCTTTTTTAATCCATGATCTCATTTCCTCTTCAGATAAAAACCTCTATAAAGTGGACAAAGGTTTTTTTTTTATTATCCCTATTTTGTGGAGTAAGTTTTGGGCAAGTCATTTGACTTCTTAGTTTCATTTTCTTTATCTGTAAAATAAGAGCAGTGGGCAAGATAATCTCCGAGGTCCTTTCAAACTCTGTAATTCTGTGTTTATACTCTTGTAAAATGAAGGGACAGGAACACAGAGAAGTTGAGCCCTTGGCTGCGTTCAAATAATGAATTAATAATAATACCTTGATATCTGACTTTCTGATTAGCTGTTTATTGACCCTTTCCCACAAATCCTTATGCCTATTACTGAAACTTTGCTGATTTCTTTTCTATATGAAAATACAGCAGTTGGGGCGCCTGGGTGGTTCAGTGGATTAAAGCCTCTGCCTTCTTCTCAGAGTCCTGGGATCGAGCCCTGCATCGGGCTTTCTGCTCAGCAGGTTAGCCTTCTTCCCTCCCTCTCTCTCTCTCTCTGCCTGCCTCTCTGCCTACTTGTGATCTCTCTCTCTCTGTCAGATAAATAAATAAAATCTTTTAAAAAAATAAAAATAAAAAGCTAAAATATATTTCTGCATTTTCAAGTTAAATTTTTATAATTTAGTAGGTGCTCATTCATGTTTTTAAAAAGGGGAGTTCTTAAAAATACCAATTCCCATGGCAACTAAAAACAAATCAGAAGAAAAAGCATATCTGAAGTTATATAGTATGAGTAATAAGTAAATCAGAAGTAATCCAGTCTCACATGTAGGTGGGTTTTTTTTTTTTTTTTTTTGAGATTATGTATTTATTTGAGGGAGAGCAGAGAAAGCAGGAGAGGGTTCGAGTGGGGGGAGGGGCAGAGGGAGAGAGAGAGGAGCCCAATGACCGGGGTTGCATCCCAGGACCCAGGGATCATGACCTTAGCCAATGGCAGACACTTAACTGGCAGCCATCTAGGTGTCGTGGAAATATTTACAAAAAAAAAAATTTTTTTTTTTTTAGTATAGTTGAGGTGCAGTGTTATGTTACTTTAAGGTGTACAACAAGTTTATACATTATGCTATGTTCACCACAAGTGTAACTACCATCTGTCCCTATGCTTTGTATTACTTATTATTGCCTATATTCCTTACGCTGTGCCTTTTATTTCCATGACTTATTTATTCCATAACTGGAAGCTTGTATCTCCCACTCCCCTTTACTTATTTTGCTCAGCCCCCTACCTTCCTCTCCTCTGATAATCATTTGTTCTCTATGTTTATAGGTCTAATTCTGTTTTTTGTCTGTTTATTCATTCATTTGTTTTGTTTTTATTTTTTATATTTTATTTTGTTTTTGAATTCTACATATGAATGAAATCATATGGTCTGTCTCATTTCACTTAGTATAATACCCTCTAGGCCCACCCATGTTGTCTCAAATGGCAAGATCTCTTTTTTTTTTACGCAGATTTTCTGACTGCTTAATATTGCATTCCATACCACATCTTCCTTAATCTGTCTGTCTATCACTGGATAAGAAAGATTCTTAAGTGACAATTTTCTTCTATCCTTTTATTGATCCAAATTTGTATTTGAGTGTGTAATAAGCATTGGAATGATTTGAGCTTTCTTTTGTTGGCTGAGTATATATATTACTATCATGAGTGTTTATAGAAAGAAGTTTTATATTATTTGGAAAGTTAGATTAGACTTCTCAACCTTTAAGGGTTTGTGATTGAATTCCTTCCTGTTCCTCACCTCAGTGACAATCCCTTCCACAACTTCTCAGGATTGTATCGATCTTGTAAATTATGACATTTTATATAGATATAACATTAATTTCTAGATTAGCTAGGATGAGGTATTTTAGGATGGCAATCAGAGTAGATTGTAGTTCAGTACAAATTTAAATATAAGTTCTTTGAAAAATTCAGCTTAATTTTCTAAAGGCAATATGATCACTATAAAATTTATTCAGTATAACAAGTAATGTTTAGGTTGTTTGTTTTTTTTTTAAAGATTTTATTTATTTATTTGACACAGAGAGAGAGAGATCATAAGTAGGCATAGAGGCAGGCAGAGAGTCTGATGTGGGGCTTGATCCCAGGACCCTGAGATCATGACCCGAGCCAAGGCAGAGGCTTTAACACACTAAGCCACCCAGGCGCCCCTAGTTTTTTGTTTTTATATAAAATATCCCCTTTTTGGGGAAAAAAGGAGCTTGTTTTGTTATTTTGATGCTTTGGGATAAAAACAGCTTTTATTCACTTTTCCATATAAAATGCCTCACAAATATTTTTCGATTGAAACAAGTAAATCATAGTCACATTTTTTTTTTTAAGTAGTTGGAAGGAAATTTAGTGTAAAACACTTTATTTTACTGTTGAGAAACTGAGGTCCAGTTTAACTGAGGTTAATTCTCTGACCCATGGTTATATAGCTAATTAGTAACAAAGATGATTGGAATTTAGATATGCCAATTATCAAACTAAAACCCTTTTATTTGATGAGTAGGTATCTGGATTCTTTTCTGTACTCAGCTAGATTCATAGTCTAGATTTTTGCCGAACTCCTCCTTTACAGTGCTGTTTTTATTTTTTTTTTAAACATTGTAATAATTTCTGAACCAGAATTTAAAACCCAAAAGCTGCATTATAGTAGCTCACACTTAAAATACAATGGCATATGGAACTCCAGTTTCTCACAGTTGGTTTCCTACTTGATATGATTTAGATCTGTAAATTTTTAGAATAAAATCTGATCCAGTTTCAAAAATATTATGTTCGAAATCTGTAGGTATTTTTAAAAAATCTTTATTTACTTTCTCTTTTTAGTCTCTGTAAGTTATTTACTTTGATTTAAACAATTGCTCCACATAATTCTTTTGTATAAATGGTTGAATTATGGTTATTGATTTAAAATAAAACCAAAATTTAATAGTAGATTATCAAAGCTAAATAATTCTTTAACAGCTCAAAGGAAATTTACTAGACCCTTGCTCTGTAACCTAAAACACTTTTTAAAGGATCGTATAAGGAAAGAATACGAACTATGACATACCATAAAAAAAAATCTCAGAAGTAAAAGAAACATTATAATTAACCAGTAAAGGAAAAAAATAGAGGAAGTAAATGAATTCTTCTATTTCTTACTTCTATTATCTAAGTAAATAATTTTCTCTGGGTCTGTAAACTTCGTTTTATGTATCTGTTTTATTTTACACTGAAGAAGTGATACAGAAAAGTTAATATGTTCTTGTGGTAATGAGTTTTGTTATCAGAAATCTTTAGGAGCTTGGAGAATAGTGATGCTGTACCCCGTTCTGTAGGAGACTGGGAATATGACTTGAGTCACACAGACTAGGATTTGTATTACTGCTCCACCACTTACCAACAGCTTGACCTTGGACAACTTTCTTAACTTCTCTAGTCCTTAGTATTTTTATCTGTAAAATAGTGATCATAATGCCTCTTTTATAATATTTTGTAATCATGTCTGTAAAAAGTATTTGTGCCTGTCTAACAATAAGCTCTCACTAATAGTTCTTTTCCTCCTGCTCTCCTTTACCTACCTATAGACCTACTCTCCACCTCTTCCCTCTTCACTGGTCCAATTCCCCCTGATAGACTAAGGCTCTAAAGTAGGACTTGACATGGCGAGTAACTGAACTAAATAAACAGAACAGGGGCAGCTCTGCACATTATTCCTGGCTAGTGCCTTGGGCAGGCCGGTCTCCTGGAGCAAGTACCCCCAATTTCTATATCCTTAATAACTGGACAATGACTGTGCATTCTCTTAGTGAGGCTCCTTGCAGCTTTTATGGCAGCTATGATCCTGCTCCTTTAGGACCTTGAATTCTCCCCCAATACAGTGTTTTTTTCTTTCTTTTTTTTTTTTTTTAAGATTTTATTTATTTATTTGACAGACAGAGATCACAAGTAGGCAGAGAGGCAGGCAGAGAGAGGAGGAAGCAGGCTCCCTGCTGAGCAGAGAGCCCTATTTGGGGCTCGATCCCAAGACCCTGAGATCATGACTTGAGCCAAAGGTAGAGGCTTAACCCACCGAGCCACCCAGGTGCCACTACAGTGTTTTTTTTCTAAGGATATTCTTTTAAAGAATATTATAGTTTTCCATGTTAAAGAAAGTGCTACTTGTCTAAATGTATTTTATAAACTATACCAAATTATGTTAATAAAGTGATTTATTACTCCTACTTAAAAAAAAGAAATTCTGCGGTTCCAGCCTTTGGGTATATAGGAAGAGTTTTAAAATTTTTTAAGCAATGTTTTAAAAATAAAATATCTTGATTCTCAGGTTTATAATATTTTAGGGTTTTTTGGGGGGTACCAGGTCTGTCCTTCACTAAGCTCTGCTTCTAGGTTATGTACATCTGTATGTATTAGCAGTTGGCCTACAGCAGGACTCTAGAAAACTTAGAGAGATAGTCCCATAATGAACTAAAATACTCTTTCTTTTGTGGTAGTGTCATTGTTATTATGTTGTGAGGTTTTACTGTTTTAGCTGTAGTATGGATTTACATGGGCATCTGTGGCTGGCCTGGGAATTGGATAATCTTTTAAATATTATTTCAGAAACTAGGTACAGAGTTACCAGAGATTGACCCATATATCCACTTTTAGACAAGAAGTCTTCTTTGAATTGATGCTGTCTCCATGTTGTCAGGGCCGGTCTGCCCTAGACCTCTACTAGATCAACTGAGAAAACAAGAGATGATGATAAAGGGAAAGATGAAGAGTAAAGTTTCTCTTCTCTTTGCTCTCAGAACATTACTGCTGTAGCTTGGGTTGGTAGTACCTTGGAGTTATTTATTCAGGTATCTCCCTGTCTCGCCTGCCAGCACTCACACATACACCTTTACTTATAGAAAGGAACATATGTGAAAATGGATTAGAGAACTTTATCATCTAAAAGATGTGGATATATTAGGGAAAACATTTGTATCATCATAACTTGAATAATTTTTTTTCTTATTTTATAATTGGGTCAGCTGTCTCATCAAAATAATCTTCATGGTTAAATTTATTATATTTTTTTTCACAATGCGATAAGCCCATCAACTCAAGTAGAAATCTTTTGCTATTCAGATTTTATTCCTATTGTAGTATTTATATCTAAATCCACTTTTGTAGCAATTTTCTTCTTGTAACCAAAATAAAATATTGTATGATTTTATGAATAGGCCACTGGACAGAGCAAAAATATGGTTCAGATTTAAAGAGAACCACTCTATGTTCTATTTTAGGTTTATTTGTATATAAAAGGTGCCTCACATGGCAAAATTTTAATTTTAGAGATATAAAATTGTAAAGGGCAACTTGACTCATAGAATCACTCAGTGGATGTTGATGGAAAACTGACTAGGCATTATGGAGGAGATTGGATGTGGAGGCAGAGTCCAGATTAATAAAGAATAGACTCTTCCTTCAGGGATCTAAAGTTGGGGAAATAGCTATGTATAAAAGAATAAGTACCCTAGAATTTTTAGAACTTGAAGGCCCAGTAAAAACCTGGAAGTTAGTTGAATTGAAAATCCTGGGAGCTTGGTAATTTGTCTGACAATTTGTCCATGGGCCTGAGATAAGGTTAGCTGCATCTCCTGTCCTATCCTAATAGTGGCATGGTTTCATGTCCGGGATTCCAAGCAAAGCACAATTACTGTTCTGTTTGCTATTTGGGTAGTACTGTGCCTAACTAGAGTTGGAGAACCAGGAAATCAGAGACAGATGGAAGAACTTAGTCATAGGACAGATGTAGCAACAGATACATGGCCAGAATCAGACATAGGGACACCACCTTGAGATCTACTAATTATGAGTCAAAGTAGGCATAAGAGTCAAAACCCAGCTCTACAGAAGTAAGTAAGAGCAGATTGGAAGGGAACAGACAGTGTCTGGCCCAGCTCAACTAACTTTAAGAATTGGCCTTCTCACTTACGGAACGAGCGCCTTATAAATGGGCTGCCTGTACACAGCCCACTTTTAATTATTTGATCTAGATTTTTTTCCCATTTATCTTGCTTTTTGATTTCTCTATTTGTTCTTTAGTTACACCTTTTTCCTTGCCCTTAGGAGTTTAATTCGTCTTGGCCACTACTTTTACTCCAGCAGGCTATAGCTCTGCCTCTCTTTCTTGGCAATGATTTTCCTCCCTGATTCCACAGGGCCCAGGGTCTACCCGACTGATGCTATCTTCATCTGGCTCATATTGGCCTTGCTAGCAGACCTAAGATTTCTGGGACACTTCATCTTTGCTTTGGAGAAGCGTATGTTGACCCTGTGGTGCTTAAATTATCTAGTGATGATGATGGAAACTGCTACCCTAGAGGCTGACTGTGGTAAACTGCTTGAGCCAGCTAGGAAGCCAAAGATGGAATGCATCTGTGGGCTCTTTTCATACTTATAGCTCAACCTGCTTGCACTTAAGCTCCCAGTGTCCTCTAGAGTGAGGCCTGATTGCTGCTGCTTCAGTCAGCTTCTTAACAGAAGTGCCCATGGAAGAAAGTGGCCCATGTTCTTTTCCCATTCATAGCACCACACTCTCCATAACTTATGTCCTGAAAAAGATAAATTACTTTATCTACCCACATAGAAGATACACTTTTATCTCCTCAGAAAGGAGGGAATTGCCTTTATTCCAGTTTTTTACTTACAGATTATCAAGCATTATTTTGAATATAAATTATAAACTATTGTTTGGAGAAGGCCCATTAGCCTAAAATGACCCCAATTGGTGCTAGTTGGAAATCGTTTCCCTTCATAAGGTTGACCCCCCCCAAAAAAAAGAAATGAATAACTTAACACAGATTTGGAAATTACTCCTGGTGGCATAACTTTTAAGTGTTGAATATTTTAATAAAGTGAAAGAGCAACAAAAGAAAGGCAATAACATAAGTGGAGGTGATGTAACAATTTACAACTGCATATGTATCTATGGGACAGATGAAAAAATGATGTTCTAATGTTGTTTAAATGGCTTTGGACAAAAGCTCAGTGACTCCATTATATTTGGATACCAAAATCCCATTATCTCAAACCCTTTAGAGGTTATATGTTATTGTATAAGGGAGACATCTTGCACAGATGTCTGACCATTGATATTGTTGACCATTGGTATTGTTTTTGATCCTCCCATTATGCTATTTGTGTTCCCCTTCAGATTATTTTTTAAAGAGTATATTTATTTATTTATTTATTTTAGAGAGAGAGTGTGTACATAAGTACCAACAAATAGAGAAGCAGAGCAGAAGGGAGAGGGTGGGGAGAGAATCTCAAGCAGACTTATTGCTGAGCCCCATGCGGAGCTCAATCCCATAACCCTAATATCGTGACTTGAGCCAAAACCAAGTTTCAGAAGCCTGACTGACTGAGCCCCTGAGGCACCTTCCACTTCAGATTTGATGCACATGTTTGACTTCCCAACCACATTGCTGAATTCTCTGCTGTAGTGCCACCTCTTTACCTGCACGGCATCTCTGAGCTACCTTGGTAACTCTGCTTGTAGACTGATTTACTCTGTATTGATGGAATCCTTTTAGTCTGGAGCCTGAGAGGGTTTTACCAGAGGTGAGGTTGCCATGAGGCTAATGAAGTTTAAACTCCAGATTCCATGCTCACGTGGGTTCCTGTGGGATGCTGGGAGTTGTAGAATGTTCCATGTGGAGAGAGGAAGCAGGTTGCAGTCAGGAAGCATTTCTATGTAATCATTTATGTTATTCAAGAGATCTCAGAGAAAGGAACTTGAATCTCTAAAGCTTCAGCATTTTAAGGTGATTTCTTGTCACGTTCTAAATAAATATTTATTTTTATACCTAAGTTTGCCTTCATAATTTTGTATTCTTTTTTTTTTAAGATTTTATTTATTTATTTGACAGAGGAAAAGCCAGAGAGGGAACATAAGCAGGGGGAGTGGGAGAGGAAGAAGCAGGCTTCCCACCAAGCAGGGAGTCTGATGCGGGGCTTGATCCCAGGACCCTGGGATCATGACCTGAGCCGAAGGTAGACGCTTAATGATTGAGGCACCCAGGTGCTATAATTTTGTATTCTTATTCGTAGAAGGGATTACACAAATTGTATATGCTTCAGGCCTCACAGAATCCCAGTGGAATCCGCCACTGATTTTTACTAAATGAGGTACCTGGGTATTTTGCTAGTACTTATTTACCTGCATTTAGTAACACACAGCTTATAAGAATAAACGAACACTAAGTAGAATCTAAAGAATACCCAAATCACTCTAAAACCAATGCTTTGCTTACTCTTTTAGAAGAGAACTGGAACTTGCCGGCAGCCAGTATATTGTAGTGTTAGTACTAGTGACTGCTGTAGGACTGGAATTCACATACTGACTTGAGTTCAAGTCTGCATGCCTTTGTGGAATGCCTCCTGTGTGTGATCAAGGTGCTGGGCCAGAATCATTTTTTCATTTAAATGCAATTTAAGAGTCATCTGAAATTATCTTAACAGTGACGTATTTTTAGTTCCTTGGAACCCTAATAGCAGTTCTCCTTAAAGAAATAAGAAATTGGAACCAGTGTGATAAATATGATTAAATGCCAGAGAACAACAATGATAAATTGTTGGCACCAGTCATTTGATGTTCTCTGAAGCGAAGAGGCTTGTCAGTCTGTCAGTGCTAAGAGTTTCAGTGTAGAGGATATAAAATGAAGAGTATCCTTAGTCTTTTTTATAGATAGTTTCATAGATGATGGCCCTGGGTAAGTTTGGGGTAACTATTTTTCAAACCAAGGAGCCCTAACTTGAAAATGAGCTGCTTTATATTCATTTCATCATTGTTTTAAAATATGTCATTCAGTCAGTTATCAAATACTTGTGTCTGAGAAATATTATAAAATTCCCAAAAGACAAGTTAGTATATAATGTCAGATACTGATAAATGTTTTGAAGAAAAACAAAGTCAGAGAAGGAGAGAGATTGATAGTTGGGGGTGGAGGTGCTGTTTTAGAAATGCTATACTGACCTCCTAGCTATTCCTTGAATTTGCAAAGCAGACCCTCACTGGTTAGAACCTTTTTTGCACTTGCTATTGCTTCTGTCTGGAAAGCTTTGTTTCTTTCAGTCAACTGCTTTAGTTATTTTCTGACTTCATTCACTTTAAAGTAGTACCTTCCACCACCATTCTATTATTTTTCCCTACTGTATAAGTGTATCTTTTCCATTTGACTTTGGGAATCAAAGAGATTAAAAAAAAAATTCTTGGGGTACCTGGTTGGTTTAGTTGGTTAAGCATCTGCTTTCGGCTCAGGTCATGATCTCAGGGTCCTGGGATGGAGCCCCATATCTCATGTTCCCTGCTTAGCAGGGAGTCTGCTTGTCCCTCCCCCCACCCTGCTAGTGCTCTTGCACGTTTTCTCTCTCTCAAATAAAGAAAATCTTTTTTTTTTTAAAAAGAGCAGTTCTTTGATAAATCCTTTGCTTTCTGAATTCTTACTACTTGCTCTCAGAAATTCAGATATTAAAGAGGTTTTTAACATATCTCTTTCTATTTAATCTATATATCTGAATTAAGAACCAAGTAATTTTTTATAGTAAAGGAACTTACTTTCTTCATAGCACTTTGTACCTTCTCATTTGTCTTTCTGTTTGTCTGCCTGACTCCCTCACTCATTCCACAGTGGCAGTGGAAAGGCTGGGACTTTGTTTTGTCCGCTGCTCTATCCCCATCACCTGGAACAGTGCCTGGTATCCAATTAATTCTCAATAAATATGTGTTGAATATATGTGTTAATAGATGAATGAACCATTGCTCTCTAGCTATGTTGATCTTCTTTCACTTGCTTACATTTACTAACCTCTTTCCTTTGCAGAGGTTATTTCATTATATGCTTGATATCTGTCTCCTTCTATATGATAAATTCTGTGCAGTTAGAGACCATGGAACCATTTAGTTATTAGTACCTAACTCAATGCCTAATATGTAGTAGGTACTGAAACATTCTATGGGTGAATGATTGAATGAATGAATGATTAGAAGAAGTACCTAGTAGCAACACCATATCTAATCTAATGGAAGTTAAGGGAAGTGACTTTCAAGCTGGGATCTGAAGAGTGAGTGAGGATCAATTAGCAGGTGACGAAGACCACACAGAGTGTTCTGGAGCTTCAGCTCAGATTTTATCCTGAAGGCAATAGAAGAATTTTAAACAAAAAAGTGGCACTATCAGACTTGTATTTTAGATGGACCATTTTTCAGCAGTGTTAGGAACAGGCTGGGTGGACAGTGTCAAAGTGGAGAGTCTGGCTGGGAAGCTTTGGCTATGTAATTGTTATACAGTGATATTATTTGTTTCATCTTGGTTTTTAGGTAGATTGGGGCCAACTCAACTATTTAGTTGTTGACATGCCACCAGGAACTGGAGATGTGCAGTTATCAGTCACACAGAATATTCCCATTTCAGGTAATCTTAAACCTTAAAGTAATTTGTGCTGCCTTTATTGTTTTGCTATTGCCATATAGAAAAACAAACTTTATGACAGGCAAACATTTTTATGTCTTCAAAAATAGTTATTCTTAAATTTTTATTTAGAGATCAGATTCATAAATTAAATTTTTCAAAATATTACCAGAATGAGTGTGTTTACAAAAACATAAAGACATTTTGAAAAGGTGGTGATATAAATCTGTGTTCTAGAAAAACAATAACACTTAAATATTGCTTGGGTAGAACATGACTGGCTCACAGCTGTCGTGCAGTGGCAGCATAGTGTCTGCTCCATGGCAGGCACTCAGTAAATATTTATTTAGTAAATACTGAATATGAGTAAATATTAGGGAAATTTGGTTTTTTGGTAAATACAAGCATGGGAAAATTTTATATTCAGCTAATTATTTAATGTTAACCTTAAGAGAGCAATAGACATATTAGCTTTACATCAACTACCCAGTTTTTCATTATGGTAGTAGATATCTTTTCAGTGATACAGAATTTAATTCAATAGTTAACTTTTATGTTGAATCTGTTTCCAAGGATTTTCCTAAATTCCAGTGGAGAAATAATTGTAAATCTCTCTTATATATAAGGACTTTGGGAAAATAATGGAATTTTAAAATGTCATTACAAATCAAATACCTATTGGTAATAAATAACCAAGAAATATTACTGACAATCATCAAAAGGTTTAGAATCTAGATTTTTGATAAGTTATACACATTGATTGGAAATATCAATACAGCATTATTAAAATGAATTTTTTTTGACACTGCCTCAAAGGGCAGTAACATGAATATTTTTGATATTTAAATGCATTTATTACCTTACCTGAGTCTGAGACTTTTTCTTTGGTGAAGCAAGCTAGAAAGTAATGAAATGAGAGTAAATTGAAATAACACAAAAGGAGTTGAATACATCTTTTTTGTAATCCGTGTACTAGGTAATCTTTCTTTTTTTCCCAGTAGTTTTGGGATTTGTATATTTTTGAATCCTAAGAATACTCACTAAATGCTTATTGAATAAAATGTGCCCCAGACACCTTGAAATGCCTGTTGCAGACTTCCAAAATCCTTACAGTATTATGTGGATAATATATTGGTACAATTGGGCTAAATTATTATCTGTTCCCTGAGTAGTGACTTGGTACATTGAAAAAATTTAATTTACTTCACACAGATAAACTGATAGCCCCAAGCAATTTACCTTTATTTACTCAAATAACAGCACCTGTATTTGGACAGGATTTAAGATTATGTCACCCTATTTTTATTTGTGCTTATACTCTAAAATCAACAGTGTGTGGATTGAGGTTAAGATTTGTTTCTTATATGCTAAAATTTAACCAGTAATATTTCTTTATTCCTTTCCGTTGATGAAGAGTCTGCCCTGTAACAAATAGGTCATTAATATCATCTGATAATAAAAAGCAGGGTTTTTTGTTGTTGTAGTGGTGGTAAAACTTAGCAATTCAGTAGTATTGAGTACATTCGTATTGTTGTGCAGCCATCACCACCATCCAACTCCAGAACTTTCTCATCTTCCCAAACTGAAATTCTGTATTTGTTAAACAATAACTCTTCATTTCCTCTTCTCACTAAACCCTGATAACCACTATTCTTTCTGAAACAATATTTTTTATGTTAAGATGAGGAAATGATGGGGCACCTGGGTGACTCAGTGGGTTAAAGCCTCTTCCTTCAGCTCAGGTCATGGTCTCAGGGTTCTGGGATCGAGCCCCGCATCGGACTCTGTACTCAGCAGGGAGCCTGCTTCCCCTTCTTTCTCTGCCTGCCTCTCTGCCTGCTTGTAATCTCTCTCACTGTCAAATAAATAAAAAACATCTTAAAAAAAAAAAAAGATGAGGAAATGATGAATGAGAAAAATATATGAGGAAAATATATTTTAGATAGATAAATTTTATATATCCAGTATTAACTTTATGCTTTATTAATAAAATTTTAAATCTACAAATATTTGTCCATATAAAGATAGATGCTAAGCATTGTAGAAGATCCAAGGGTAATTAAACCACAAATATTTTCCCTAGTTCCATACCTTTTTTGATACTCAGAACTTTTTTGAGGTTGATTAATACATGGGTTCTCTCCAGGAAGATGTATTTGTATCTACAGAAACACTGTTTTATGTGTCATTTCAGGAGGTTCACAGTTCTTAGGTTAGAAACCCCGGCTATAGACTGTAGAACAAGGGGAAGAGCAAGGGAACAAATGGCTGCTAAGAAAAGAACTACCATTCAGTGTGAAAAGTACTAAATGAGAAATCTAAACCCCATGATACCAGGTCTCTCAAAGGACAAAGAGATGGATATGAGAGGATTGTAAAACACTTGGTGGAGATGAGCTTTAAAGAATAAATATGAGGGGTGCCTGGGTGGTTCAGTCTGTTAAGCATCTGCCTCTTGATTTCAGCTCAAGTCATGAACTCATGGAGGCTACTGAAGATTCTCTCTTCTCTCTCCCTCTGCCCCACCCCTGCGTGTTCTCTCTTGGTCTCTGAAAAAAAAAAAAAAAAAAAAAAAAAAAAAGAATAAATATGATACATTGTAGAGCATTCAAGATAGCACCATACCTTGTTTGCTTTGCTTTTTCTCACCCCAAGGGATAGATATCAGAAAATGAAACTGAAGGTGTTTATAATTCTGTGATAGAAACACATGTTTTACTTCCCATTTAAAAAAAAAGTCTGATCCATTAAAAAAAAAATAGAGCCAGGTCCTAAAGATGCTTTTGAAAATTCATAAACTTAGTGATTTCTGGACTATGGAAGTAAAATTATTATTTATCAGTATTTTCTAAATTTTCTTTAATGAGCATGTTTTTATTTTTAATTTTAAAAAGTAAATATAGGGTGCCTGGGTGGCTCAGATGGTTAAGTGTCTGCCCTCGGCTCAGGCCGTGATCCCGGGGTCCTGGGATCGAGTCACGTATCAGGCTCTCCCTGCTCAGCAGAGAGCCTGCTTCCCTCCTCCCCCTCTGCTGCTCCCTCTGCTTGTACTCTTTCTCTCTCTCAAATAAATAAAATCTTAAAAAAAAAAAAAAAGTAAATATAAAGCACTGATTTTTTAAGGACAGATTTCTGTATAAATTGGTACCATAATTGCCCATTATCAATAAACTGCCATTTAAGGACAGTCACTCATATATTAATTTTTATGTTTAATTATCACAGGTATTATCCTTATTTTCTTAAATCTTTGAAGATTTAAGCCACTTTCCCAAGGTCACACAGTTACCGTAGTCCATAGCTGAGGCTCATATCAATTCTGATTCAGTTTAAATATCATGCTCTCAACCTCTACATAAAGCTCTTCTAATACAAAGCCCGACAACATTTGACTCACTGATTTTCTGAGTTTAGTTCTATTCCATTCAAACCCATTAGGTTGAAATTATTCTAATGTAGGTGATCTCTGATAAAAATAAATTTGTTCATGAATATGCCTAAACCTGTGCACCCCTATATGTTAAGTATCCAACCAACAGTCTATGTCAGTGTTTACTATGTTCAGTTTTGTTTCTGTTTTGGTTCCTGAGAGATTACTTTGGGCTTCTTTAACTCATATATTCCAGGGAAGGTCTGGAGATCATTTAGAAGCAGTCTCCTTTGACCTTTAGGAGTAGAGCCCCAAATGATTCTTGAAAAGACCAGTATCATCTTTGGGCTGATCATACTGGTCTTGGACAGTTGGCTACTTTCCAGGTGCACTGGCTCTCATATAGGATTGCAGTTATCACTGTTAGTACGTTCATACTGTGGGTCATTATGTCAATATTAAAATTAACAGCTATGAAAAGACTGGATTTTTTACACTGAACATCTGTTAATTTTATACTTACAAACAAAAATCCAGCAATAAAAGTATCCTACCAAAATGATGTGTGTGGGGTTGGCGGCAGGGAAGATACATGTGATTGTGTGTGTGTGTATGCGTGTGTGTGTGTGTTAAAGGCTTAGTTCCTGAGGTTTGGTTTTATTCAGGCCAGTGTCATTTCATAGTTAATATATCTGAGGAAATAAAAATTGAGCTGTCTCCCAGGAAGGGTACCAACCAAGGAGTTGCTGAACTGGTTTGAATCATGGCTTTCATCAACTTGTATCATCTGAAACAGCCTATCAGATTCATATCGTCCTTTCTAAGCCTAAATGAATTATCTCTTCTCTAATTATGAACCTAATTTTCCTTTCCTCTTATCATTGACTTTAGAACTCTTTTAAGATACTCTGTATTCTACCTTTTCTTATGTCTCATATCCTGTAAACCATATAAGCTTTTTAGACTCCCATTTGTGCACCCTCTGTGATCTAACTTCCCGGTTCATCCTCCTAAACTCCTTCACGTAACCTGGAAGTCCCCTCCCCAAACCCTTAAGTACTCACTGCCACCTCCATCCTCCGTTTACTTCCCAAAGTTTCTGTCTTTATATACATCTGACCCTCTAATCAGTGGGTACCCAAATCCTACATGCCCTTTATTTCAAATTTCTACTTCCTGTTATCTTCCTCGAATCCCTACTTGGGAATCATTTCTCCCTCTTTGGAATTCACATAACATTTCATTTAGACCACTCTTATAGCACTTCTAATGTTCTCCATTTATAGCCTGCAAAACTGTGTTTTCTTCAGAATGTTACTCCCTGGAGGGCTAAGGATTTGTTTAATTCATCCTTGTATTTCTCACAGTGCCAAACTTCGTGCCTTCCTGTAACCACTCAGTAACTGTTGAATCAGTGTTTTATCTGTATGTCCGTATTATCTGCTCAACTGGAAGGTAAGCTACTTGAATGCAGAACTTTTTCCTATTCACCATAGTATTTCTTAGAGTACTTTGGACAGTGGCTTATGCAATTAATATTGATTGAATAGATAACAAAGATAGTTGACTAGTTATCACTGTTTATATAAACAGATTTGTGCCTCCTTATCTTTCTTACCATCCTACTAGCTCAGTCCTGTGATTTCCTCCACCCCAACTGGTTTTATCCAGGTGTTTTTTCTGTATAAGTTTAAAAAGAATTCATTAAAAACATGCATTTTATTTCATTCTCCCTTTGAGAGAAAAATATTTCATTTTAGGGATTTATTTATGCTGTCCTTTTTCCTATTCTGTATCTCATGTCCTTGTGGCTTGATGGTACCTTTTAGTATTAACTTTGTTTTGGTATCTGGGAAATAATGTGCATGCGGACGCTTGCTATTTGGTTACATACAGGCTCTGTACCAAATTAATAGGGAGAATCATTAGCGTTGCAGGGATGCTTAGCAAGGTGCTAACTGCCTCTCTTTTTATCCTTACCTTTGGAATACTTGCCTACCCCACAGACTTATAAGGGTCAAATAAGATAATATAAAAGCTCCACCTAAATGTATTATATTTTTTTAGAAACTACTTTGAGTTTTTTGGTGGGGGTGGTGGTGAGATGTTGTCATTTAGAAAGAGCCTTTATATCAACTTTGCATGTCTCCATGCCATGTTGAGAATGAAATGAAATGTTTTATATTTGTAAACAGACATCCTTTTGGAAAATTTATGGAGGCAGACCTGTATAAGCAAAAAGATCTTTTACTGAATGCTAATTAGCAACTCTTTGTATGCGTTCCATTTTTTTGTTCCATCGAATGGATGACAAGCTCATTATAAGAAGAAACTTAAAAAAAAAAAAATCCTCGTGTTTAAAGTGTTGTGTACCAACAACAGTAATAAATATGTTGATAGCAGTATTAGTGGCTAATTATTTAAATTTGAGCATACATGGGCTATTGAATCATTACATGCTACAAATACCTAGTAGTTATAGTGATTACTAGAGGGAAAAGAGAGAATAAAGGATGGGAAATAACCATTTATAGTCTTTGGATTTGTTTTTGTTAAACTTGCCAAGGCACAAAGGCAGAGTTGTTAGTGATGGTTTTATTTTTCTTACTCTCCCCACTCCCTGCTTTTTTTCCAAATGATTAAGTTTGCTGGGTTTTTGCTTGTTGTTTGTTAAGCATTTAAATTACTTGTTGCCATATACTGAGTGGGGTAATTTCAGGGTTGACTTCTGGGTTTTTTAAGACATAGTGATGAGCTCCTGGGAATTTTCTTTTAATTTTTTAAATTATGTTAGTCATCATACAGTACAGTACAGTACAGTACACCATACAGTACATCATTAGTAAGTGTTCCCTGATTCATTGTTTGCGTGTTAACACCCAGTGCTCCATGCAATACAGCCTCCTTAATACCCATCACCAGGCTAACCCATCCGCCCCACCCTCCAAACCCTGTTTGTTTCTTGAAGTCCATAGTCTGTCATGGTTCGTCTCCCCATCTGATTTCCCCTCCTTCCCTTTTCCCTTCCTTCTCCTAATGTCCTCCATGCTATTCCTTATGTTCCACAAATGAGTGAAACTGTATGATAATTTACTTTCTCTGCTTGACTTATTTCACTTAGCATAATCTCCTCTAGTCCCATCCACGGTGATGCAAAAGCTAGGTATTCGTCCTTTCTGATGGCTGAGTAATATTCCATTGAATATACACATCTTCTTCTTCTTCTTCTTTTTTTTTTTTTTTTATACACATTTTCTTTATCCATTCATCTGTTGAAGGGCATGTGTGCTCTTTCCACAGTTTGGCTACTGTGGCCATTCCTGCTATGAATGTTGGGGTGCATATGGCCCTTCTTTTTACGACATCTGTATCTTTGGGATAAATACCCAGTAGTGCAATTGCCGGGTCATAGTGTAGCTCTATTATTTTTAATTTTTTGAGGAACCTCCACACTATTTTCCAAAGTGGCTGTAACCAGCTTGCATTCCCACCAACAGTGTAAGAGGGTTCCCCTTTCTCCACAGCCTCTACAATATTTGTTGTTTCTTGGCTTGTCAATTTTTGCCATTCTGGCTATTGTAAGGTGGTATCGCAGTGTGGTTTTGATATGAATTTCCCTGGTAGCTAGTGATGATGAACATTTTTCATGTGTCTGTTAGCCATTTGTATGTCTTCTTTGGAGAGGTGTCTATTCATGTCTTCTGTACATTTTTTGACTTGATTATTTGTTTTTTGGGTGTTCAGTTTGAGAACTATCTTGAATACCAGCCCTTTATCTGTGGTGTCATTTGCAAATATCTTCTCCCATTCTGTGAGTTGTCTCTTTGTTTTGTTGACGTTTCCTTTGCTGTGCAGAAGCTTTTTATCTTGATGAAGTCCCAAAAATTCATTTTCACTTTTGTTTCCCTTGCCTTTGGAGATATGTCTTGAAAGAAGTTGCTGTGGCTGATGTCAGAGAGGTTACTGCTTATGTTCTCCTCTAGGATTTTGATGGACTCCTGTTTTACGTTGAGGTCTTTCATCCATTTTGAGTTTATCTTTGTGTATGGTGTAAAAGAATGGTCTAGTTTCATTCTTCTGTATATAGCTGTCCAATTTTCCCAGCACCGTTTATTGAAGAGACTTTTCCATTGGATATTTTTTCCTGCTTTGCCGAAGTTTATTTGACCATAGACTTGAGGGTTCATATCTGGGCTCTCTGTTCTGTTCCATTGGTCCATGTGTCTGTTTTTGTGCCAGTACCATGCTGTCTTGGTGATCATGGCTTTGTATAATAGCTTGAAGTCAGGCAACGTGATGCCCACAGCTTTGTTTTTCTTTTTCAACATTTCTTTGGTAATTTGGGCTCTTTTCTGGTTCCATACAAATTTTAGAATTGTTTGTTCCAGCACTTTGCAAAATGCCGATGGTATTGATCAGGATGGCATTGAAAGTTTGATTGCTCTGGGCAGCATAGACATTTTAACAATGTTTATTCTTCTAATCCATGAGCATGAAATGTTTTTTCCATCTTTTTGTGTCTTCTTCAATTTATTTCACTAGTGTTCTATAGTTCCTAGAGTATAGATTGTTTACCTCTTTGGTTAGGTTTATTCCAAGGTATCTTCTGGTTTTTGGTGCTATTGCAAATGAAATTGATTCTTTAATTTCTCTTTCTACAGTTTCATTGTTAGTATATAAGAAAGCAACTGATTTCTGTGCATTGATTTTATATACTGCCACATTATTGAATTGCTCTATGAGTTCTAGTAATTTGGGGGTGGAATCTTTTGGGTTTTCCACATAAATTATCATATCATTTGTGAAGAGAGAGTTTGACTTCTTCTTTGCAATTTGAACACCTTTTATTTCTTTTTGTTGTCTGATTGCTGTTGCTAAGACTTCTGGTACTATGTTGAACTATAGTGGCGAGAGCGGGCATCCTTGTCATGTTCCTGATCTTAAGGGAAAGGCTCTCAGCTTTTCCCCATTGAGAGTGATATTCGCTGTGGGTTTTTCATAGATGGATTTTATGAAATTGAGGAATGTTCTCTCTTTCCCTATACTCTGAAGAGTTCAGGAAAGGATGCTGTATTTTCTCAAATGCTTTTTCTGCATCAACTGAGAGGACCATGTGGTTCTTCTCTCTTCTCTTATTAATTTGTTCTGTCACACTGATTGATTTGTGAAAGTAGAACCATCTTTGCATCCCAGGGATAAATCCCACCTGGTCGTGGTGGATAATCCTTTTAATGTACTGTTGGATCCTATTAGCTAGGATCTTGTTGAGAATTTTGGCATCCATATTCATCAGGGATATTGGTCTGAAATTTTCCTTTTTGATGGGGTCTTTGCCTGGTTTTGGGATCAAGGTAATGCTGGCCTCAGAGAAAGAATCTGGAAGTTCTCCTTCTGTTTTTATTTTTTGAAACAGCTTCAGGAGAATAGGTATTATTTCTTCTTTGAATGTTCAGTAGAATTCCCCAGGGAGTCCATCAGGTCCTGGACTCTTGTGTTTTGGGAGGTGTTTGGTCACTGCTTCAATCTCATTACTGGTTTTTGGTCTGTTCAGGTTGTCAGTTTGTTCCTTGTTTCAGTCTTGGAAGTTTATAGGTTTCCAGGAATGCATCCATTTCTTCCAGGTTGCTTAACTTATTGGCATGTAGGTGTTAATAATAATTTCTGATAATTGTTTCTATTTCCTTGGTGTTAGTTGTGACCTTTCCTCTTTGATTCATAATTTTATTAATTTGGGTCTTTTCACTTTTCTTTTGGGTAAGTCTGGCCAGTGGTTCATCTATTTTATTAATTCTTTCAAAGAACCAGCTTCTAGTTTAATTGATGTGTTCTACTGTATTTCTGGTTTCCTAATTAATTGATCTCTGCTGTAATCTTAATTATTTCCCTTCTTGTGCATAGGTTAGGCTTAATATGTTGTTGATTCTCCAGTTCTTTAAGGTGTAAAGATAGTTTGTGTATTCAGGACTTTACTTTTTCTTTTTTGAGGGAGGCTTCAATGGCTATGTATTTCCCCTTAGGACCACCTTTGCCATATCCCGTAGGTTTTGAACCAATGTGCTTTTGTTTTCATTGGTTTCCATGAATTATTTAAGTTCTTCTTTGATTTCCTGGTTGATGCAAATATTCTTGAGTAGGATGGTCTTTAGCTTCCATGTGTTTGAATTTCTTCGAAACTTTTTCTTGTGATTGAGTTCCAGTTTCAAAGCATTGCAGTCTGAAAATATTCAGGGAATTATCTCAGTCTTTTGGTATCAGTTGAGACCTGATTTGTGACCCAGTATGTGGTCTATTCTGGAGAAAATTCCATGTGCACTCAAGAAGAACAAGTATTCTGTTGCTTTAGGGTGAAATGTTCTGTATATATCTATGAGGTCCACCTGGTCCAGTGTGTCATTCAAAGCTCTTATTTTTTTGTTGATTTTCTGCTTAGATAATCTGTCTATTGCTGAGAGTGGAGTGTTAAGGTCTCCTGCAATTACTGTATTATTATCAACATGACTCTATTTTCATGAACAGTTGGTTTATGTAGTTGGCTTATGTAGTTGGCTGGGGCAAAGATATTTACAATTGTCAGATCTTCTTGTTGGATGGACCGTTTAAGAATGATATAGTGTCCTTCTGTATCTCTGACTACAGTCTTTAGCTTAAAATCTGGTTTGTCTGACATGAGAATTGCTACCCCAGCTTTCTTTTGTGGTCAGTTGGCATGAAAGATGGTTCTCGGGGGCGTCTGGGTGGCTCAGTCGATAAGCATCTGCCTTCAGCTCCAGTCATGATCCCAGCGTCCTGGGATGGAGCACCACATCAAGCTCTCTGCTCCAGCAGGAAGCCTGCTTCTCTAAGAGTTTTAATATTACATGCCAGGGTGTTGGTTTATTCTCCTTGATCTTGGGAGGTGTTCTCTCTGCCTCTAGGATACGAATGCTTGTTTTGTTCCTCAGATTAGGGAAGTTCTCAGCTAGGAAGTGCTCAGATGTATCTTCTAGTTCTCTCTCTCTCTACCCACTCAGGGATCCCAATAATTCTAACATTGGAACATTTCATGGCATCATTTATTTCTCTAATTCTGTTTTCTTGAATTCTAAGCTATTTGTTCAGGCCTCCTCTTGACCCTTCTTTTCTTTCAGTTTGTCTTCTAGATCACTAATTCGTTCTTCTGCCTTATTTACCACTAGCTGTTAGAATGTCTAGATTTGATTGGATCTCCTTGATATCATTTTTATGTCCTGCCAGATCAGCTCTTACTTCTGCTCTTAGAGAATCTATGTTGCCATTAATGATTTTCTCCATTATAGCTATTGTCTACATAACTATTACCCTGAAGTCTGTTTCTGACATCTTGCTTATTCCATATCTTTTAGTTCTGTGGCAGAAGTCACAGTCTCTGAACTTTTCCTGTGTTGGGGGTTCCTCCTCTTAGTCATTCTGTTGAGGAGTAGTTGAGGGAATGTACAGAGTCCAAATTATTGCCTACAACCCAAGCAAGATGGCACCTGTTTTATAGGGACCTTAGGGTTGCTGGCCTCTTGATCTTTCAGTCTGTCTTCTGGGGCAGGGACCTACTGTGCTATTGCTCAGACAACCCTGTTTAGGCAGAGTTGCCCTGCCCCCTGTTGGGGGATGGGCTTAGTGAAAACCACTTTGGGGGGGCTTTTCTTCTCTGGGGTCTTTATCTGGTAGCTTTCTGCATCTCTTCCAGGAGTCAGAGCAGAAGTGACAGTATCTCAGAACAGAGAGATTGGAGTCTGTTCTCCAGTGAGCCCTCCAGGCCACACTGCCTCCATTTTTCATCTGTGCTGCTAAAAGCTGCAGCATCCTGGGTTGTGTGCCCCATAGCAGTCCTCCCAGTCCTTGCTTCCAGATCCAGGGACGTCTCTGCCCTTTATGCTTCTAAAACCACCAGCTGCTCCCAGTTTGCACATGCACCCCGTAGCTCCAGATTTCAGTCTGGGGGTTGCTCTAAAGTCCTTTCCCCATGGCTACCTACCCTACCTAACTGTCTGTGGGTCTGTGCCCAGTCCCCAGCACAGGAGGCTTTTGCACTCCTATGGCCCAGGATCCAGAGGCTCCCTTTCCCTTCCATTTATCTTCCGGTAGAAGATTGGAATCATGGCTTTCTGCTTCATGCCTCGAAACCAACTGGTGATAATTTGTTGGTATGGATCTTGATATGTCTTCTTACATCTCAGGCTGATATTGTGGTTGTTCAGAGTGGTCTGGTTGATATCTAGCTCTGTTCAGGGGACCAGTTGAAATAGGGTCCCCTACTCCTCCACTGTCTGGCCCCCTTCTCTCTTGAGTACCTTCCTGGGAATTTTCAGACCCTTATCTGCTCTTCCATAGTAGAAGAGGATTGATATTTCTCTGATGAACATTATAAGTACCTTGAATATTTCAAAAATATTTGCACTGTAGTGGTATTTGAATTCTAATAGATGTTACCTAATTTTTTTTTCTTTTCTCCTTTGCTTGAACTGAGGTCCTCTTCATGACTATATAAAGACTATCTGAATTTGATTTTAACTCTTGAAATTAAGTAAAAAGTTGATGCTTCACATTTTTATGTGAAACATATTTTCTTTTTCAAGACACTGGAGAGTTTTAGTAAGTTATTTGTATTCAGATGCTGTATTAATCAGGGTCTGGGCAGGAAACAGATGACATACCTTAAAAGGAATAACAGAATGAAGTTAATGAAGGGACTGGTAATAGAGGTGTAGGCAGCATTAAGGAAACCAGCAAGAGAGGATGAAGTACCCAGAGACTAGTGACAAGAAGTTATTACTGTCCCCTCTGCCTAATGGTGCCAAGGGATGAACTGTGTCATTAGAACCTAGAGGCTGCTAGAGCCATAGAAGAGGGTCTGCCTCTCGGAAGTGTGGCCACAGAGGAACTAAGCCATGGCCAGAACTGCTGCAAGGCAGCGAATGAGTGGCGTATGAGGTAGGTAATAATACTGCAGCCTCTTTTTCCTCTCAGTCTCATATCCTGCAGGTGCCTCCTACTGGCAGATTCCCCATTGGAAGCCAGAAGGTAAGAAAACTCAGGTGGTACAGTCCACAGAGGTCAGCTACCCAGGCACTGGTCAGGACAGAGAGGGGTAGAGAATGAAGCAGAACTTGGTGGGGGGAAGGAAGTGAAGTGCAACAAGTGGAAAATAACTAAAACAGCTTCTCTTCTTCTTCTGGTCCTCATTATAATTGTGAATTAGTGGCTTACAATAGATGAAATACAAAGCAAAGATTTGTGGATAATACAGATACCAGTAATACAGTCAAAGTAGTGAAAATCCATATGATCACAAGGCAAAATTGTACTGTCATCAGGTTTATGAACAGAATATTTATTTGTAGCTAAGCAGTGACATAAGTATATTCTGTATAGTGGGGAGTAATGGATAGAAGAATTTATTTTGATAGGATAGAGTTATGAAAAGAAGTTGCCCTTTATTAAGTAAAAATTGATGTAGGAGTGAAACTTTTGGAAACTTATAATAGAATGGACAAAAATTGAACACTGGAGAGGGGAGCCATCATGGTCCCTTTGTTCTCTTTTTCTTTCAGGGAGGGGCAGAAGTGGAACTGAAAGCAGCCAGATAGTTCTAGTGTGGGTCCTGCTTTGATTTCTTTTTCCTAGAGTGGGAGTTACTGTATATGGCAGAGTAGTCAGCTAGATAATATGCTGAATGTCCATGGGCTCAAGCGAAGCTGCTCTAGCAAACTGGTATTTACATTACAAAAATGAGGTATTGACCTTTCTTTCATGACCCTTTCTGTCTGGATCCTGTGGTCAGAAGGAAAGCCAGAGGCCTTTCTGCCTCTCATTCATTTAAATGAGATGAGGTAGGAATTTTAAATTAAGGCACCTTAATATTTCAGTCATTGTTTAAAATGAAAGGCATTTATTGCTTGTGAAAGGCATTGGGCTTATTGCTACAGTAACTGAACTCCCATTCATTCATCAGAGATACATGAGAAAAAGCTGTACAAGTCCACACTAGTGTTTTTGCCTCCCCCAGTAGTTTGGCCTAATCAGTGATCTCTTTTCAGGTAACACTCTTTGATTACTAATTGGACAGTTGTTTTGATAATATGAAAACCTGTTGGGTTTGGGAGGATCAGAAGCTTATTGTTACTATTGTTGTGTAAGTGAATTACCTTAGGCCATCACTTGAAATAGTTTCCTTGTTATCTGGTATTTACTCTCTCAGAGCAAAAGGAGCACAGTGGTTTCACTTAGGTAACCTAAATGAATTCTTTTTAATTTTTTCTTGTATAGCTATTTCTTTCCCTTCTTAGAATTGTTTCCAAATTTAAAAGAGTAATTCTTTTAAGATCCAGTCCTGATCTTTTGAAAAACTATTAAACTGAAAGAAAAATGTTTGGCTATTTTGGATTTTAGTGCTTTGTTTCCCTTACATTTAATATAAACAATATAAAATTACATTTTATAATGACCTCAAACTGTAAAGCTAGAAACATGCTGATACTTCAAAAGTAGAAAACTTAGGTCATAGCTATTCCTAGTATTCAAAGATATTAAATCTTCATTTCTGTTTTCAGTTTGCAGAATGGAAGTTTGAAGGAGACAGTTTTGGACTTCTTCCATGTGTACTGTATTTCCATGCAAATATTGGGCAGAGTTAAAATGAATGGATATTTTTCAAGAGTACATGATATAGGAGATAATTATTGTTTTATTTATCAAATTATAAGAATTCTTTTCAAAATAAATATGTCCTTTTGTTATACAAATTGTAGCCAGGTGTTAAAGAATAGAAACTATTCCAGGGTTTTATTGTTTAGGGGATTTCTGGTATTCAGTCTGGAACTTCAGTCTTTGTTACATTAGGAATCAAATTATAAAATTAATATGATGTCATTGGTTAATGAACAACAGTATTTTCAATCTAAATTTTAAAGAAATAAGCTTTCTGGGGTTTTGTATTTGCGTTAATGTATTTTATAGGTGGAAGTTATAACATATCAGTTAATAGTTCAAAGAAATAGTCTGAGAATTAACAAGTTCTGAACTATGACATGGAAAGACCCAAGATTTTAACTTTCCTCAAATGATTCTTATGTAATTGGCTTTCAGAATCACTTTGTCTTGACCAACCTATCTGACATTTGAATTCCTGAATCATTTAGCTTGTGTTTGGTTGGGAAGCTTCTGAGGTAGTTCATTCAGTTTCATTGTTTAAGAATTTCTGGGTACTTCCTTCATGATATATACCTTACAGCTAAAATTCCTTAATGTCTTAAAGTTCAATGAATAGTATAATGGCCGATGGTTAGTCAGGGTCATATTAAAAGCTACTTTTAAATTCATTAACTGTTTGTATGTAGAAAAAGTACAAGTCCTATAATCCATCACTTAAAAGTTTTTGCACTTGATCATACATTTTAGAAATTTGATTAGAATCTGAAGCTTAGCTCTGAAGATTGTTTTTACGTCTCAGGTATGATAGTATTTGGAAATGGAACAAAGCTTTTCCATATTAAGTCTCAGTCTCTATTTCCTGAGACATACCTGCTTAAATAAAGTTAGGGTAATCAGGGAGTAGTAATTCTCCTCTCTAGAGTTTATATTAGAGAAAGAATATGTATAAAAGGAATGTGATTCATTATTAAACAAACAGCCTTTGGTGGTGGCTCACTGTGAGCATGGGCAGGCTGAGCTATACGTGCATCTAACAGAATTTGAAATGTAAAATATTAAATCTAAGAGTACAACATGAACAGACTATCATGGAAGAGCAAAAGAGCTTTCTTTCTGTTGTAGAGACATAGGTATACAACAAGTAGGTTCCCCAAGGTGTTTACTGATCAGATTAAGGATGGAGTCAAGACTGGAAAGAAGCAAGGATTTTATCTTAACTTTACTGGAAACATCAAAAGTGAGGAGAAGAAGAGAATAAAAGAGCAAGAGAGCATGAGTGAAGAGTATGAGCTTTTTGTTTCCAGCCCAAGCTCTTTAAAATCTCTGAAAGTCTCACTTGTCCCAAATGGTTCCTTAGTGACCAGCAGTCTGGATAGCCCTGGTGAATTCTTTATTAACATCATTAAGATGAGATGATTGGAAGCCCATTACCTGTTAACTCTTATTGAAGAGCCAGTCTTTGTCCCTAAGTGGCAGATACACATCTAGATTCCTTTGACAAACTTGAATTCTTATTAAAGTTCTGAAGAGCACACTCTCTCTCACGAGTAATTTTGAAATACTGTGGTTTCCACTAATTATTGTATTTTTATAATTCTTTTTGGTAGCCATTTACAAACTTCCTGTGTCATAATTCATTTCTAAAGTGAGCAAAATAATGATTGATCTTTAAATTAGTAAAACATATCCCCTTTGTGACTGTAGTCAGTTCTCTATTGGAATGGAGCATAGAGTCCAAAACTGATTCATAAAAGAATTATTTATATTTCCTGTTGAAACACAGTCCGTGGGTACATTTGGGATAGATTTACCTTTTTGATCATGTTTTATTTAATCACATCTAGTATTAGTGGACTTTCTTTGATCTTACAGCAAATAATTTTTATAATTAAGGAATTTGGGGGCTACAAAGGAGAAAGGAGCTAAAAAATGCCAAAGTTAATCTACTTTATAGTTAATAAACAATGATATATTTGGTATTATTTATGTTAGGCTAACAGAAGTTGAATGGTTATTTTACTGCAAGTATCTAAGAGAATCAGCACCACTAAATATTAGAGTTCTGTGAACATTAAGAATAGTAAATTTGGGCCTCCTGGGTGGTTTAAATGTCCAACTTTTGATTTCGGCCTAGGTCATGAGTTCGATCCCCACACTGGGCTCTATGCTGGGCATGGAGCCTACTTAAAAAAACAAAACAAATAAACAAATAATAGCAGTTAATTTATTCTTTTAAGTCTTAATTGACTTTATATTGATATACTCAAAAGTTGTAAAGTATGTAGTTGCTCATCTAGGTATAATTATGAGCAGTTTTTGTTGCACATATTGGGTTCCAACACTGAAGTTCTCAAGCATGGGGATTAAATATAATTTATACCCTGAGACTTAAAATGGCATAGTTGAGTAGTTCCACACTGGTATCATTATGATCAGCTCAACATCTGGAATAAATGTTTCAAATGTTTCACTACTCTGAACTCTGACCCAAATTCAGATATGCAATTACAGATTTTCTTCTTAATAGTCAAGAGAATTAGCAATTAAAACAATACTCTGGGGACGCCTGGGTGGCTCAGTTGGTTAAGCAGCTGCCTTCGGCTCAGGTCATGATCCCAGCATCCTGGGATCGAGTCCCACATCGGGCTCCTTGCTCGTCAGGGAGCCTGCTTCTCCCTCTGCCTCTGCCTGCCATTCTGTCTGCCTGTGCTCGCTTTCTCTCCCTCTCTCTCTGACAAATAAATTAAAAAAAAAAAAAAAATCTTAAAAAAAAAAATAAAACAATACTCTGAATAATTTTTGTTTAGGATGTTTACATATTTGCCAGAATCTGCGAGATAATCTTTTATAGTAAATGTTAGTTGGGCCTTTTAAAAAGATTACAACTTGGAAGATAAATTTAAAAATATTATTTAATTGCTTGGGCTTAGACATTTACTCTAGAAAATGGTTAGAAAATTCTCCCTGGGATTCTTGAGATAGGGGTTTTTATGATACTGTGTTTTACCCCCAGAAGATACTTCTATTTATTGCAAACTGAGCCTTCTTTTTGTTACTACTAACATTCTTGTTGTCAGTAAAGAGAACACAAGTTTCCCAACTAACCCTCCCATCAGAAAACTGAAGTGACATCATCAGTGATGGTATTAAAGGGGAAAAATTTGGGTTAGTTCATATTGGTTCATGCCCTGATAAAAATGAAAATTTACGAGGTAGACAGCCAAGAATCATAAAGATAAAATATAATAACAGATTTAGAGACCATATTTTAAGAAATGAGATATGGTAACAAGAAAAAAATTGATATAATTCCTTGAAAATTGAAAAATCTAGGTTGTGAGACACAGATTGATGAGTAACGATTAAATTTAATTTTAACATAGGTTTTGTTTGTTGCTTGCTTTATTTCCTTCTACATTCTAAAAGTCATTGTAGGGCTATCTTATATGATGTATTAAAATTTGGTACGTTAGGCATGCCTGGGTGGCTCAGTCTGTTAAGCATCTGCCTTTGGCTTAGGTTATGATCTCAGGGTCCTGGGTTCGAGTTCCACATCAGGCTCCTTGCTAAGTGGAGAGCCTGCTTCTCCCTCTGTGTGCTGCTCCCCCTGCTTGAGCTTGCGTGCCCTCTCTCTGACAAATAAATAAAATATTAAAAATAAAATAAAATAAAAATTGGTACAACAAAAGAAATAGTGATTTTTGCATGAGCCAGTTGTTTTTGTATTCTTCAAAGAAGGCTAGAAATTTTTTCTCCGAATAATCCTAAAGACTGATTACATTGCGATTAAGAACTTAATTATTTAAGAACATGTACTTCAGCAAAAGAACTCTTATACAGATTTTATTTATTTGAGAGTGAGAGAGAGCACCTACATACGAGCATGAAGGGGAGTGGGCAGAGGGAGAGGGAGAAGCAGGCTCCCCACTGAGCAAGGGGCCCAGTGTGGGGCTCAATTCCAGGACCCTGGGATCATGACCTAAGCCAAAGGCAGATGCTTAACCAACTGAGGCACCTAGGCACCCCCCAAAAATCTTTTATATATGTGGCTGGTTGTTCTAATGGAATGTTTACATCTTGTAAGTATTTGATGAGACATAGAAGATGTTCATTGTCCTTGTCAAAAAGTTGTTATTAGGTGCACCGGGGTGGCTCAGTTGGTTAAACTAAGCCTTCGGCTCACCTCATGATCCCAGAGTCATGGGATTGAGCCCCACATTGGGCTCCCTGATTGGCAGGAAGCCTGCTTCTCCCTCTCCCACTCCCCCTGCTTGTATTCCCTCTCTCACAGTCTGTATCTGTCAAATAAATAAATAAAATATTTTTTTAAAAAGTTGTTATTAATTGGTGTATGAATGGTGCTATTTAGATTACAGAGAAACTCAAATGTTTTGGATACTTACTTGTGATACTATGTTAGGGTTAAGTACAGAGAAAAACCAAGGCACTTCAGTCCTTCTCTCTAGGATCTTATAGCTATCAAAATAATGTCACCAAATATTTTTATAACACTTTCACATTCATTTTTTTTTAATGGGATATCTCTTTAAGTTAAAAAGGAACAATGGAAATAGGTGGATTTTATAGAAGAGTTCATTGAGATGTATTGAGATTTAGTGAACTATTCAAGGTTGTATAGTTACAAAGACATAGTAAACAGAGCCAGAATCCCGAGCTCTTAACTTCTAGTTCAAGGAGTTACCAACTAAGAGTTCATGCAGCAGTAGTCCAGGATAGATGATTTGAAAATAAAAGAAAATTATTTAAATCACCTATTTTTTGTTAAGTGCCTATTTTGTACATGGCATTATAGCAGTTTTGTTTGATTAAAAAATGAGAAAAATCATAACTGCCTATGAAATTGTATTATGCAGTGGTAATACAAATAGTAGACAAAGGTTATTTAGAATAATAAAATGAGCATATCCTATGAAGCTAAAAGTGCTTTTTAGGGCTAATGCAATAGAAAATCCCCTGTGTACAGGTATATAATTAAGACAGAATTTGGTGGAAATAGCCAAGGAGTTTTTATTTACATGAAGAGAGTAGCTCTGCAATTGAGAGGTCATTATTCTTGGAGTAGGATAGTATTTCACATTCACTTAAATAGGTTCACTGAACAGTCAGGATGAACAGGAGTAGTTTTAGAAACTATAGTTAGGAGGCAGTGCTAAAGCATATAATCAGAGCTGGCTGAGAACTTGGAGACTATCTAGTCCTTGCATTAACGTTATAGCTAAGGAAACTGAGTCCTAGAGTGATTCTGAGTTACTTGCCAAAGGTCAGTGACACAGCTGGATGGGGGCAGTACTGGAATCCGATTCCTTCCAAATGCCTGGATATGAAAAAACAGTTTAAATAGATTGATAAAAGAACCTAGAAGGTTGCAAATTGTGGATGTATATTGGATCTGTGAAGTAGAGTTGAGTATAGTTTTTACAGAGATGTGACTTCCATCAATCTTTGAAAGACAGGAAGGAGAACGGTTGACTAGTTTTTGGTTCCTTGGGCAGAGCAAATAAAAATAGAAGGCTGTAGTGACCCATGGAACAGTTTGAAAAGTAGAATCAGCTGCCTGATGGTATGTATAGATATCACCTTCCCAGCAACTTGTAAGACATTTTATTAATAACAGTAATAAAGAATAATGGTGATTATATGAGCAACAACAACATCAGCTACCTTTTACTGACTGAATGTTTATCCTGTGTCTAGGCATCATGTCAGGCATCTTAGGTATATTAGTTTCATTTAGTTATTTCTCTGAAATTTAGTTTCCTCATCTACAAAATGGCATGGTAATACCAATCTCAGAGAGATTAAGGTAATTACCTTAGTGACAGAGGAAGTTGGCTATGGAATAAAAATTTGAATTCTGATTCTGTTGGAATTCCAAAAGTAGTGTTTCTCAAACTTGAGTAATGAATAGGCCCTCCTTCTGAGGGAAAAATAGTTTGTTCCATACCCCATATTGACTTATTTTTATCATAAGACTACTTAACTATGTGTAAATATAAATTTCTTAAATTTATAGTTCTTAAATAATTTTTTAAAAACTAAAAACATTAGAGTAAAAAAAAGCAAAACTTAAAAAAATCAATAAAATTAAAATTATTGACATTAATATTAAAGTTGGAGTGTGTTTTGGCTGAGAGGAAAATACTGATTGCAAGATGACTTTGTACCTAACTCTTATAGCACACATTTTTTGTTTGGCAAGCTTATACTGCAGTGCGCTTTGTGCTAACTTGGTTCCCCTGCTACTTGTCTTTGTTTTGACTTCAAAATGTCCCTTCAGCAATACTTTGTAGTATCTTATGATCTTCATTCGGTATAGTCCATTATTTATTGTTGATACTACCTATCTTTTCATAAGTTGTGATGAACTACTTTCACTTGGTGCCAATTTGATGGTTTGGAGCTCTGAAATGTCAGTCAATGAATATTTATTTAGAAGATGATGGTCATCCAGGTCATGTAGAATATGTTTATGTTAATTATTTTTCAGGTTATCATCTAGAACCACAAAATTTAAGAAATCACAAACTGCAAATCATAACCAGCCCTCTGGTGTTTCTACTTAAAAGTTTACACAGCACTTTCTCTCTAAACACTTTGGTAGAACCATCTGGTTTCTGCAGGGTCATAGTAGAAACCTAGAAAAGCCTTGATCTCCACTTTTGGTACTGCTTTCATCAAGGCCACCTCTGTTTTGCATCTCAGTTTCTACCACAACTTCTAGTTTTACCTACCAAACTATTCTCTATAGAGGGCTTTCTACACTAGTGAGTTTCTTTAATACAAACTTTCAGGACTCAGCTCAGGAATCACCTCTCTCTGAAACCTTTCCTCTGTCCTTTTTCATCCCATGCATTATCATCTTTGCCTTTCTGACCCGTAGAATGAATTACTTCTCTTTTCCTTTATTTCTCCTTTTTAACTTCATAGTATCGAAGAGGCATATTTATACTTCTGTTACATTGCTTAGCACATTGTGTTGTGATCCTTAATTTTTGGATTTTCCAAGTAGATTATTAGCTTCTTGAAAGTAGTGCCTGTCTTGTGCATCTTCTAACTAGCACATTGTCTGGGAAGAAAGTTCTGATGATATATCTGTGATCTTGAATCATTGGTCAGTCAGTTGTTATTTTAGAAGTGAGGAGTCAAAAATAGGCAAGAGCAAGGTAGACATTTCCTCATCTTTCCCATTCATGTGTCTAAAGTGTATACAAATTACCTAGTTAATATAGTACTCTTTTAGCATGTAAGCAATATAATGATGGAAGTAATCTTTCCATAAAGAATTAAATGATGGCATCATTTTACTTTCTTTTTGTTTCATTTTCTCTTGGTTAGGTGCTGTGATTGTCTCCACACCCCAGGACATTGCACTGATGGATGCACGCAAGGGTGCTGAGATGTTTCGAAAAGTCCATGTGCCTGTAAGCATTTACAGCTTCATTGTTATAATACAAAACACTCTAACTGAAGAAGCAAGTTATTGAGAAATATAGTCCAAATTTTAATTTAGTTCTGTGTGCAGAAATCTGTAGAAAACCCTACTTCATCTTTATGGTTACTTTAACAACATGCATATAGGTGCAAACATGTATATATATTATATTAATCAAGAAAAATTCTAATTGCATTAAAATATTTTTAGAAGAATTCTGAAACATCTTTCAGGTATGAGTTTTGTGACCAAGTACTACCTCTCCAGATACCTGCAGATATTATTGACAAAAAAAACCCCCACATCAGTGTTTAGAAGGAGATAACTTGAATAAGGCACTGATAGGAGGACAGGTGAAAATGGTGACTTTCTTCTGTCTGTCTCATTCATAACTCATTCATAGCTCACCACCTTCTTAAAAATATCTAAGGATTTTCTATACAATATGACAAAATAAAAATATAATAGTATTAAGACAAAACACAATTAAAATCAGAATCAGAAGTGAATCTGTAAACAAACTGCAGGCCATTAAGGGACTTAAATACATGCCGGAAGTAATCCATGAATTTTCTAGCAACCATGTAAGGGCCTTTATAAAACTGCCCATTTCCATAAGGTTAGAGCACAGCATTTGAGAGGAGAACTGAGACCAGAGATGCACAAATCTCTCCTAGGTTCTCTGAATAAAGTAACCCTTTATATGATGAACACACTCTCATTACCTTTTTTTTAACCATAAATAGAGGTTTCTTCCTCCTAGCGTGCATCAGCAAAAGCAAGTGGACTTACGTCAGAGTATGGTTTAGCACAAGCATTTTTGTACAAAGCCAATGTGATGCCTCCATCTATATGACTATCTAGTGGCCTAGTTTAATTCAGGAATAGATTTTAGAGCTTATAGAGCAGAGTTTTTTAGACTTCAGCAATGAATTAGCTTCAGGAGGTCTCATGATTCTTTCTCCTTCCTCCTTTTCCCCGTCCCCAGTGATATGCTCACTTTGAGTTTGTTTTGGTATGGAGAGAATTCATAACTTTCATTGAATTCTTCAATGAAACTGACATGGTATGAGATCTAGTGATGCACTAGCATGAATGGACTTTCATAAATGTTTTTCTCTCGGGGGAGCATCTGAGAAGTGTAAAACAGTAGAGTAGTGGAGTTGAGATGATCCTCTTTGACAGATACCTCTTCTCCCTTGTGGGCTAGTGCAGAGCTGTAGGCATTAACACGCCATGGAGCTCTGCACTGGGTCCACATTGTCTTAGGAAAATTGAAGAGCCTGATAAGGATGATCTGAGAGTATTTCCATGATCAGAAAGTGTTTAAGTCCAGTCTTTATATTTGGATAAATGAGTGATAAAACCCCCATTGTATTCTCTGTTGTGAATTTTAGCTTGGAAATTTTTTTTAAAGCAATGGTAACCAAATGCGCACCATAGAAAAATGTCTCAAACACATAGTTTGAGCAATGTGACTTCCTATTATGCCCTCCAAGATAAACCAGGTACAAGTATTACCTACCCAAATAACTAAATAAGGATACTTATATTGGATTTTAAAATATAAGTCAGCAAAAAGTTAGAGAGCTATCTGCCAAAAATTATGAGAGCAAGTGATACATAATCCTTTCTAACAGAAATTATGTAACAGGGCCAGTGGTCTGTTATTGCCACTCCAAGGGTAATAGTAATCCTATCAGCATATCAGTGAATGCTTAATTTCTCATTCTGTAAGATGAGGATAGAGGCATATGTCGTTTACTTAAAAGCATTAAGAAATTCTTGGGGGAAAAGTTTTTTAAAAAGCAGAAACCAGGGTCGCCTGGGTGGCTCAGTGGGTTGGGGCTTCTGCCTTCGGCTCAGGTCATGGTCTTAGGGTCCTGGGATCGAGCCCTGCATCAGGCTCTCTGTGCAGCGGGGAGCCTGCTTCCTCCTCTCTCTCTGCCTCTCTGCCTACTTGTGATCTCTGTCTGCCAAATAAATAAATAAAATATTTTTTTTTTAAAAGGCAGAAACCAGAACTTTTTATTCTCCACTCTGTAAATTATCATTTTGTACACCAAGAGACTATTTCAACCAGTGTTGTTACTTGATGTGACTATGACTATGGGGCAGGTTTTACATGTACTTTACTAGTTGGGGGTCTAATGACCATAGTTGGCAAATTCAGCACATGTACCTTTAAGTCTTTAGGTTATTTTCACTTATCCACAGCACCTGATACTTATGGCCCTATAAGTAAAGAGACAAACAATCTCATAATTGTTCTAACAGATTTTTCTCTACACTCAAGGATAAAGAGACAAAGGGTGAGACAGAGACTCCTATGGAACATAACAATGGGGAAGGGGGATGGTCACTATATTCATATTGGGCTATTGCTAGGTGGTTGTCACTAAAAATAAAAGTTAAAGATATCAGCAAGGAAATACAGTGAGGAAATATGTCACGTGAATGATCTTGGGCTGCATAAAGCTCATAGACTAGTGCAGTATTAGGGAATGAAAGAGCTGTTTGTAAACAGAAAGTTAATATTGGGGTTTAAGTTTGCAGAATTGGAATGGTTCTGGGTCATAACAAAGCCCAGGGTGTGGTTGGTTATGGGTACGTGGGGCTGAAATGGAATACAAGTGAAAGTCATCGCAAATGCATGATCCTTCCAAGTTGGCTCTTTAACATTGTCCTGTATCTTTATTATAGCCCTCTTTTTTTTCCACCCCTATGTTTCAATTATTTCTAAATAGCAAAAATTTTAAAAGGAGGTAGAATATCTTAATCATCTCTTAAACCTGCAGAAGAAGATAGGTGCTCAGTAATCTTTGCAAGTGAATGAGAGAACTTTCCAGCAATGAGCTCTGTAGACAATTGGACAACGATGGTGCATTGTAAAGGGAATCCTGGCTGTGAGTGTGATGTGGATTTGATTATTTCTGAGATCTTTCTGGCATTTAAGAGCCTTGGAGTCTAAGTAATGGCAAAGCATTTGAAGTTAGAAAGTGTGCCATAAATGCAAAGGAGTAATATTATGCTTTGTTTATACCACTTCATTTTTTCCCTGGTTTTTAGTCTTGCTTTCTGTTTTTTCCCCTTTTGAAGTGCATTAGTTACCATGGAAACAGTGATGTTATTGAAATTCATTGGTATGGACAGTTTAGTAATGTCTACAAGAACATTTTAAAGTTAATTTAAATGGTTTCTTAAAATTCAAGACTTGGGGTGCCTGTGTGGCTCAATTGGTTAAGAATCTGTCTTTAGCACAGGTCATGATCCCAGGGTCCTGGGGTCCAGCCCCACAAAGGGCTCCCTTCTCAGCAGGAGTCTGCTTCTCCCTCTGCCCCTCCCCCCACTCATGTGCTCTCTCTTTCACTCACTCTCTCTCGCAAATAAATACATAAAATCTTGAAAAAAAAAACAAAACCCTCAAGGCTTGGATAGGTGAAGGAGAAGAAGAGATAACTATGAAATTCTTTGTTCTGTGCCTGAAATCGTATCAGCTCTGCCAAATCCTGGATTATCTCAGTTTTTGTAGATAGACTGTTTTTTTTAAATAATAAATTTTTTCAATCTTACACATTTTGAACAGTGGGTACTTCTTGCCTTATGTCATTTTTACCCATTTTTATTGCTTCTTCTACAATGGAGGCCCAGGTACCTCAATTTGGAGCTCTTCTACCATTGGAACTTTTAGAGTTACAGCGATTTCACTATCCAGCCCTGACTCCTTGGGCAGTCTCCTTCCCAGCTCCTGAAAAATATATTAAAGTATATTTCTTCTCTTATTCCTTCTGTACATAAGGATTCCTTAGTTAATTTTAATTCAGTAAATAGTTTATTTTACAAATATATATATATTTAATCCTACTGAGTGCCTTCTATAAGCAAAATACTGTGATAAGGTCCCTTATTGATTAGAAAAAAAAGAAGACGAATGAAGCCTTTTTTGCCAAGTACCTTATCATCCTGTAGACTAGCTCTATTATGGTGAAGGGGTTCTGAATTCTGAAGAACATAAGACACTTTCTTCTTTGGGCTATTAAAGTAGGGCTTTCATGGAAAAGTCATGATTTTTTTCATGTTCACGTTATTTTGCATATCCTGGTCCCCTTCCTGATAGGCCATTGTTAGCTTGGGAACTCAGATTCACGTTTCAAATCCCTGCTCAGGCATTACTTTCTCTAGGAAGCTTTCATCAAACTCCCAGAAAAGGTTAATCTTTTCTCAGAACTACTTGAACATATATCTGGTTTGGCTCTTATCCCACTACGGTTCACCTGTCAGTCTCCACAGAAGAAGTGAGTTCCTGGAGGGCAAGAAAATATGCCTTAACTATTCTTAAATGCTCAGTTACCTGGTGTATAGCAGGCATATGATAAATATTTATCATATAGACATTTGACCTAGTATATAATGCCAGCCACAATCTGCTGTTGTCTTTATCCCCAATTCACAGGCCACTCTGCCTTGCATTCTCTCTGTCATTGAGACTGATCGTTTTCTTCTTGTAGATTCCCAGAAAGTTTCTTTCTTCGTGGCCTCAAGCATGCTGTTTCTCCACATGAAAGCCCTTTACCCTCATTTTTCACTTGGTAGCTCCTTTTTATCCTTTGCTACTTAGATTAAATCATTCTTTTTCTGGGAGACTGCCCTGTCCCTGTTAACCAGGTGAACTCGTTCTAGTGTGTGATCTAGTAACACTCTATTTTCCTTTTTGTAACTGTTTTCATATTTGTCAGTACTTTCACATTTGTAGTGCCATGCTGTAAGCTCTGAGTTAAGGGACCCCTTACCTCCCTCTGTGCCAAGAACATATAGCTGCTCACTAAATATACACAGAATGAATGAATGGAATTGGATTTTCATAGTCCTGTCAGAGGACTAGAATAGGGACAGAATTTAGTCTGAAAAGAATCAGGAGATCACAAGTTGTGTTCAGGATTGTTCAGTTTGTCTATAATTGAAGTTGCATGTTTTGGTGTGGCTCTGCTAGGCCCAGGTTTGGTAGAGCTTCAACCACTGAGCTGGGGATTTGAATTTACTTCTTGAGAATTTTAGAGGAGTCCATAAATAATGTTGGTTGGGAAATAGACAATTAGAATGGAGCTTTTTTTTTTTTTAAAGATTTTATTTATCTATTTTATTTATCTATTTATCTTTTTGAGGGAGAATGAGTGAGAGAGAGCATGAGAGAGGAGAAGGTCAGAGGGAGAAGCATACTCCCCAAGCTGAGAGCCCGATGCGGGACTCGATCCTGGAAGTCCGGGATCGTGACCTGAGCCGAAGGCAGTTGCTCAACCAACTGAGCCACCCAGGCGCCCTAGAATAGAGCTTTAAAAATATTTAATTTGGTGGAAATGAATAGAAAGGACAGGAGCCAGGAGAGTGAAAGCATTAAGGAAGTATTTGCAATGGCCAGAGTTACAGAGCAGGTTGTGACCTACCAATGAGCCATGAAACCAATACAGTGAGAGATGAAGCCAAAGGTTTTAGAATTCTTATTTTAAGATTATTTATTTATTTGTTTGTTTGTTTATGACAGAGAGAGAGAGAGAGAGAAAGCACAACAGCAGAGGAAGAGGGAGAAGCAAACTCTCTTCTGAGTAGGGAGCCTGATGTGGGACTTGATCCCAGGACCCCAGGATCACGGCCTGAGTTGAAGGCAGATGTTTAACTGACTGAGCCACCCAGGCACCCCAAAACCAAAGGTTTTAAACAATATTAGGGTAGATTGCTCTTAGGAAGACAAAGTGTTATTTCATAAAGATTTGGTCTCAGTTGTACATATATATAAGTATGCATTTATATTGGATCAATATTTAAAATACTTCTCTTATGGTAAGACAGATATTTTTTAATTAAATTTTTATTTTTTATTAACATATAATGTATGATACCTCCAGGGGTACAAGTCTGTGGATCGCCTGGTTTACACACTTCACAGCACTCACCATAGCACATACACTCCCCAATGTGCATAACCCAACAACCCTCTCCCTACCCACCTCCCCCCAGCAACCCTAAGTTTGTTCTGTGAGATTAAGAGTCTCTTATAATTTGTCTCCCTCCCAATCCCATCTTGTTTCATGTTTTCCTTCCCTATCCCCCAAACCCCCCACATTGCCTCTCAAATTCTTCATATCCGGGAGATCATATGATAATTTTCTTTCTCTGATTGACTTATTTTGCTCAGCATAATACCCTCTAGTTCCATCCACATCATTGCAAATGGCAAGATTTCATTTCTTTTGATGGCTGCATAGTATTCCATTGTGCATATATACCAATCTTCTTTATCCATTCATCTGTTGATGGACATCTAGGTTCTATCCATAGGTTGGCTATTGTGAACATTGCTGCTATAAACATTCGAGTGCATGTGCCCCTTCAGATCACTATGTTTGTATCTTTAGGGTAAATACCCAGTAGTGCAATTGCTGGGTCATAAGGTAGCTCTGTTTTCAACTTTTTGAGGAACGTCCATGTTGTTTTCCAGAGTGGTTGCACCAGCTTGCATTCCCACCAGCAGTGTAGGAGGGTTCCCCTTTCTCCGCATCCTCGCCAGCATCTGTCATTTCCTGACTTGTTAATTTTAGCCATTCTGACTGGTGTGAGGTGGTATCTCGTTGTGGTTTTGATTTATATTTCCCTGATGCCGAGTGATGTGGATCGCTTTTTCATGTGTCGTTGGCCATCTGGATGTCTTCTTTGCAGAAATGTCTGTTCATGTCTTCTGCCCATTTCTTGATTGGATTATTTGTTCATTGGGTGTTGAGCTTGATAAGTTCTTGATAAATCTTGGTAGATTTTGGATACTAGTCCTTTATCTGATATGTCATTTTCAAATATCTTTTCCCATTCTGTCAGTTGTCTTTTGGTTTTGTTGACTATTTACTTTGCTGTGCAAAAGCTTTTGATCTTGAGGAAGTCCCAATAGTTCATTTTTGCCCTTGCTTCCCTTGCCTTTGGCAATGTTTCTAGGAAGATGTTGCTGCGGCTGAGGTCGAAGAGGTTGCTGCCTGTGTTCTCCTCAAGGATTTTGATGGATTCCTTTCTCACATTGAGGTCCTTCATCCATTTGGAGTCTATTTTCGTGTGTGGTGTAAGGAAATGATCCAATTTCATTTTTCTGCATGTGGCTGTCCAATTTTCCCAACTCCATTTGTTGAAGAGGCTGTCTTTTTTCCACTGGACATTCTTTCCTACTTTATCAAAGATTAATTAACCATAGAGTTGAGGGTCTATTTCTGGGCTCTCTATTCTGTTCCATTGATCTATGTGTCTGTTTTTGTGCCAGTACCATACTGTCTTGATGATGACAGCTTTGTAATAGAGCTTGAGGTCTGGAATTGTGATGCCACCAATGTTAGCTTTCTTTTTCAACATTCCTCTGGCTATTCAAGGTCTTTTCTGGTTCTATATAAATTTTAGGATTATTTGTTCCATTTCTTTGAAAAAAAAAAAAACAGATTGTATTTTGATAGGGATTGCATTAAACATGTAGATTGCTTTAGGTAGCATAAACGTTTTCACAATATTTGTTCTTCCAATCCATGAGCATGAAACATTTTTCCGTTTCTTTGTGTCTTCCTTAATTTCTTTATGAGTACTTTATAGTTTTCTGAGTATAGATTCTTTGCCTATTTGGTTAGGTTTATTCCTAGGTACCTTATGGTTTTGGGTGCAATTGTAAATGGGATTGACTCCTTAATTTCTCTTTCTTCTGTTTTGTTATTGGTATATAGAAATGCAACTGATTTCTGTGCATTGATTTTATATCTTGACACTCGACTGAATTCCTGTACAAGTTCTAGCAGATTTGGAGTGGAATCTTTTGGGTTTTCCACATGAAGTATCATATCATCTGTGAAGAGTGATAGTTTGACTTCTTCTTTGCCGATTTGGATGCCTTTAATTTTTTTTTGTTGTCTGATTGCTGAGGCTAGGACTTCTAGTACTATGTTGAATAGCAGTGGTGATAATGGACATCCCTGCCGTGTTCCTGACCTTAGCGGAAAAGCTCTGTTTTTCTCCATTGAGAATGATATTTGCTGTGGGTTTTTCATAGATGGCTTTGATGATATTAAGGCATGTACCCTACACTTTGAAGAGTTTTGATCAAGAAAGGATGCTGTACTTTGTCAAATGCTTTTTCAGCATTTATTGAGAGTATCATATGGTTCTTATTCCTTCTTTTATTAATGTATTGTATGATATTCGTTGATTTGTGGATGTTTTGGGAGATTTTTGATGACTGCTTCAATGTCCTTGCTGGTTATGGGTCTGTTCAGATTTTCTATTTCTTCCTGGTTCAGTTTTGGTAGTTTATGTGTCTCTAGGAAAGCATCCATTTCTTCCAGATAGTCAAATTTGCTGGCATATAGTTGCTCATAATATGTTCTTATAATTGTTTGTATTTCTTTGGTGTTGGTTGTGATCTCTCCTCTCTCATTCATGATTTTATTTGTTTGGGTCCTTCCTATTTTCTTTTTGATCAGTCTGGCCAGGGGTTTATCGGTCTTATTCTTTCAAAGAACCAGCTCCTAGTTTCGTTGATGTGTTCTATTGTTTTTTTGGTTTCTATTTCATTTTTTTTCTGCTCTGATCTTTATTATTTCTCTTCTCCTTCTGGATTTAGGCTTTCTTTGCTGTTCTTTCTCCAGCTCCTTTAGGTGTAGGGTTAGGTTGTGTACTTGAGACCTTTCTTGTTTCTTGAGAAAGGCTTATGTCGCTGTATACTTTCCTCTCAGGACTGCCTTTGCTGTGTCCCACAGATTTTGAACAGTTATGCTTTCATCATCATTTGTTTCCATGAATTTTTTCAATTCTTCTTTAATTTCCTGGTTGACCCATTCATTCTTTAGTAGGATGCTCTTTAGCCTCCATGTATTTGTGGTCTTCCCAAATTTCCTCTTGTGATTGAGCTCTAGCTTCAGAGCATTGTGGTCTGAAAGTAGGCAGGGAATGATCCCAGTCTTTTGGTATCAGTTGAGACCTGATTTGTGACACAGGATGTGATCTATTCTGGAGAATGTTCCATGTGCACTAGAGAAGAATGTGTATTCTGTTGCTTTGGGATGGAATGTTCTGAATATATCTGTGATGTCCATCTGGTCCAATGTGTCATTTAAGGCATTTTTTCCTTGTTGACTTTTTGCTTGAATGATCTGTCCATTTCAGTGAGGGGGATATTGAATTCCCCTATTATTGTGTTATTGTCGATGTGTTTCTTTAATTTTGTTATTAAGTGTTTTATATAGTTGGCTGGTCCCATGTTAGGGGCATAGATATTTAAAATTGTTAGATCTTCTTGTTGGACAGACCCTTTGAATGTGATATAGTGTCCTATCTCATCTCTTATTATTGTCTTTGGCTTAAAATCTAATTGATCTGATATGAGAATTGCCACCCCAGCTTTCTTTTAATGTCCATTAGCATAGTAAATTGTTTTCCACCTCCTCACTTTAAATCTGGAGGTGTCTTTGGGTCTAAAATGAGTTTCTTGTAGATAGCATATTGATTTTTTTTTTAAAGATTTTGTTTATTTATTTGACAGACAGAGATCACAAGTAGGCAGAGAGGCAGGCAGAGAGAGAGAGAGGAGGAAGCAGGCTCCCTGCCGAGCAGAGAGCCCCATGCGGGGCTCGATCCCAGGACTCTGGGATCATGACCCGAGCCGAAGGCAGAGGCTTTAACCCACTGAGCCACCCAGGCGCCCCTGGTTTTGTTTTTTTATCCATTCTGATACCCTCTGTCTTTTCATTGGGGCATTTAGTCCATTTACATTCAGGGTAACTATTGAGAGATATGATTTTAGTGCCATTGTATTGCCTGTTAGGTGACTGTTACTGTATATTGTCTCTGTTCCTTTTTGTTCTACTACTTTTAGGCTCTCTCTTTGCTTGGAGGACCCCTTTCAGTATTTCCTGTAGAGCTGGTTTGGTGTTTGCAACTTCTTTTAGTTTTTGTTTGTCCTGGAAGCTTTTTGTGTCTCCTTCTATTTTCAGTGATAGCCTAGCTGGATATGGTATTCTTGGCTGCATATTTTTCTCATTTAGTGCTCTGAATATATCATGCCAGTTCTTTCTGGCCTGCCAGGTCTCTGTGGATAAGTCTGCTGCCAATCTAATATTTTTATCATTGTATGTTACAGACTTTTTGTCCAAAGCTGCTTTCAGGATTTTCTCTTTGTCACTGAGACTTGTAAGTTTTACTATTAGATGACGGGGTGTGGACGTATTCTTACTGATTTTGAGGGGGTTCTCTTAGCCTCCTGGATTTTGACGCTTATTCCCTTTACCATATTAGGGAAATTCTCTACAATAATTCACTCCAGTATACCTTCTGCCCCTCTCTCTTCTTCTTCTTCTTCTGGAATCCCAATTATTCTAATATTGTTTCGTCTTATGATATCATTTATCTCTTGAATTCTCCCCTCGTGGTCCAGTAGTTGTTTGTCTCTCTTTTGCTCAGCTTCTTTATTCTCCATAATTTTGTCTTCTATATCACTAATTCTCTCTTCTGCCTCATTTATCCTAGCAGTAAGAGCCTCCATTTTTTGTTACACCTCATTAACAGCTTTTTTGATTTCAGCTTGGTTAGATTTTAGTTATTATATTTCTCCAGAAAGTGCTTTTATTTCTCCAGACAGCGTTTCTCTAACATCTTCCATGCCTTTTTTGAGCCCAGCTAGCACCTTGAGAATTGTCATTCTGAACTCTCAATCTGACATATTACCAATGTCCTTATTGATTAGCCTTCAGTACTGCCTCTTATTCTCTTTTTGTGGTGAGTTTTTCCACCTTGTCATTTTATCTAGATAAGAATATATGAACAAGAGAATAAAATTCTAAAAGTGGCAAAGACCCCAGAAAAATATGTGTTAACCAAATCAGAAGTGACCCCAGATGTTGGGGAGAAGAAAGCGGGTAAAAAGTTCAAAAAAAGGGGACGCCTGAGTGGCTCGGTGGATTAAGCCTCTGCCTTCAGCTCGGGTCATGATCTCAGGGTCCTGGGATCAAGTCCCGCATCGGGCTCTCTGCTTGGCAGGGAGCCTACTTCCTCTTCTCTCTCTCTCTGCCTGCCTCTCTGCCTGCTTGTGATCTCTGTCTGTCAAATAAATAAATAAAATAAAATCTTAGAAAAAAAAAAGTTAAAAAAAATAAATAAAATAATAATTAAAAAAAATTATATATATATATATTAGACTGGTGAATAGAACAGAGCCACCCACTTGATTTGGGGTGTATTTTGGTCTCTTAGAAGAAACTACCTCCCAAAATTTTAAAGAAAGAAAAACACATATATACAAAAATAAGGGTAAACACGATGAAGGATGGAATATGACTGTAAAGATGAAAAATTTTATTTTTTTTAAAGAATAAAAATAAAATTTTTAATAAATAAAAATAAAATTTTTTTAAGATTTTTATTTATTTACATGACAGAGAGAGAGCACAAGCAGGCAGAGAGGCAGGCAGAGAGAGAGGAAGGGAAGCAGGCTCCCTGCTGAGCAGAGAGCCCGATGTGGGGCTCGATCCCAGGACCTGAGATCACGACCTAAGCTGAAGGCAGAGGATTTAACCCACTGAGCCACCCAGTCGCCCCTGTAAAGATGAAAAATTTTTTAAAAATTCTAAAAAAGGAGTTGATAAGATAAGTTGGTTGGGAAAAGAAAGACAAAGAAAGTGGAGAGAATTTCCTCAAGCTGGAGACTAGAACAAAGCCCTGTGCTAGATTTAGGGTATATTTTGATCTATTAGAAGAAGTTGTATTCCAAAATTTTTCAGAAGAAAACACCCTATATGTATACAAAAAATAAAGTTAGATACAATGAAGGATAAAATATGACTATAATAATGAAGGTTCAAAAAGATTTTTTTAAGAAGGGTATTGTTAAGATAAGCTAGTTAAGGAAGGAGTCAAGATGGCGGAGAAGTAGCAGGCTGAGACTACTTCAGGTAGCGGGAGATCAGCTAGAGAGCTTATCTGAAGATTGCAAACACCTACAAATACAACGGGAGATCGAAGAGGAGAAGAACAGCATTTCTAGAAACAGAAAATCAACCACTTTCTGAAAGGTAGGACTGGCAGAGAAGTGAATCCAGAGCGACGGGAAGATAGACCGCGGGGGGAGGGGCCGGCTCCCGGCAAGCGGCGGAGCAACGGAACACAAAATCGGGACTTTTAAAAGTCTGTTCCGCTGAGGGACACCGCTCCACAGGCTTAACCGGGGTGAAGCCCACGCGGGGTCAGTGTGGCCTCAGGTCCCGCAGGGTCACAGAAGGATCG